>PVIR01023689.1:0-26782 GCA_004026965.1 Petromus typicus
TGAGACTGAGCTATTTTAGACTTCTGGTCCACAAGAGTCCCACATGAGAATGGAAGAACTTCCCAGTCAACTGACAAAACTAAGAGAGATGATAAATGGTTTTGTAAGCTACTGTACATGGGTACGACTTGTCAGGAAGTCAGAGCTAACCAAAGCAGTAGTAGATGAGGTCAGTTTTAGACACATGAAATTTAGGTGTTTGGAAGACACTCAAATGGAGAGCTTCCAAAGATACTTGGACAGATTTTATGTAGTTGAAGTCTGGAGCCAAGGAGACCAATCTTAGCTGGACTTATTGATTTAAGAATAAACAGAATACAGAATATAACTAAAGCCAGGAGAGCGGCTGGGAGAACATAGAATAATTATACTATTAAAGAGCAGAGTTCTGCGGGACAGCAATGTTTCTAATGGGTAGAAGGAGAAACCAACTAAACAATCTGAGGTGTTACTGCTAAAAAGTCAGGGGAAAAAAAGAATCAGAAGAAAGTCATGTTGAATGTGCTCTCACAGAAACTAAGAGAAAAGAATATTTCAAGTGGAAGTAGAGCGCTCTTCATATGCCAATGGTTAACTCTGGAAAACATCAGTTTCAATGATGGGTGGTGATAGAAGACAGTCAGGAGAAAGGAGCACAGCGAATGCCGGGCTGTCAGAGGAGTAAGTGAAAAGTAAAGAAATAGATGTAACAAATATACATATTATGTTTGAGAAGCTGGTTGTAAAGAAAGAGAGAAATACTGGGCAGAGGTAGGGTAGGAGGCAGTCAAGGAATTTTCTACCCCTCAGATAAGAAAGACCTGGAATGTTCAAATGGTAACTGAACTGTGTTAACAGAATAGGAAAACTTTTATGTAAGTATTTATTTATTTTTTGATATTAGGTATTGAACTCAGGACCTTGCACCTGGCATGGCAGGCATGGTGCCCTTGAGCTAAATCCCAACTCTGTACATCACTTATTTGTGGAAAACTTTTAAAGACATAGAACTTGATCAAGAGTACCAATGGAGTAAATAACTGTATCGAATGGAGATTTGTTTGGAAGGAATTAAGAGGGCACCTTCTGAAGGTTTCATTTTATTTTCTGTTGAACAGAACACAAGATCATCTAGAGAAAAGGCGCTGAGTATAGCCAGAGGATTTGAAATAACTGTTGAGAAGTCCAGGGCAGAGCACTGTGGAAGGGGGAAGACAGCGGGACAGACTGCTCAAGTCGGTGAGCCAGCAGATAAGTATTATCATTTCCTCTCTACATGTGAAGAAACTGAGGATTAAGAGGTTAAGTAACTTGTTCAAGGTTACAACATAAAGAGATGAAGAATTTACCTTTCGAGTACAGTCCTATGTGACTATTTCCTGTAACATTAACCTACGTGAGTTCTACCATCCAGGGGGATAATATTAGTTTGTCAAAAAAGAATCAGACTTCTTTCTTACCTATTCATTTGTTTTGTTCATTTCCACCCATTGTTTCTACTGTGCCACACTTTGCTATCTCCAGTCTAAAATCTGCAGTCAATAAAAGTCTTAGGAATAATTGGTAAAGGGTCATGGCATACATTATAAGTTCTCCTATAGATACTAAGTACCATTTAGAAGGTTCAGTTCATTATTTACTTAAAGGCAAGGAGCAGTTTACTGAAACATTTCATACTATGGCTGATTCTTAGAGTTATATTCATACAAAAGTAGGGCTGCATAGGTATGAGCATTGCATTTGGAAACTGTGCAGCCGTTTTCTTATTGTGCTCAGCACAGTTAATTCCTGCGGTCACCTCTGTTCAGAGTTCTCAGGCTTTCGCAGGGCTGGAATTTCCCTGAATTTCTAAAGAGATGATGTGGTCAGCTTCTACAGCCAATTTGTAAATCTGAAGTAGTGTGTGAGAGTGCACGGATATTTCAAGTTCCCCATGGAGGTCTAATAGCAGCAGATTTTAGGTACCTTGTTTATTGTAGAGTCCTTGTCCTGGCTCCTATGCGCCAGGTCTGTAAATATTTAAGAAATCGAAACTAAAATATTTACTTGGAAAAATGAAAATAAGAATTCTGTTTACCATTTAATGCTTTGTTATTTCTCACAGTCGTATTTGAGATAAGATGACAAGCGAGTGTTGCTTTAGGTCATGTTTTGAGTTCTGGGCACAGACAGAAATAAGCCTTGAAGAAAAGTTGCTACCAACACCCTCTCCAGTTGGCAGGATGCAGGATCAGTTTTCCAGTAAACTCAGTGATTCTGGAGTATTTCCTAAGTATTTTTTATGTGGAAGGTTTCTTCACACAGGTGGTAGGAAGGCATTAAATGTGCATGTTTATATAGTGGCTCAATGATCTCTTGATGAAACTTCAGTCCCTCTTACAAAAATGGATGAAGAAAACGGTATTTTTGAAACTAATTCTTTGAAACTTATGAAATATTTCAGTGGTTTGTAGCTAGAATTTGTTAAAAACAGGAAGCAGAAAATACTTGTGCACTTCACTAAGGGAGGACAAGTACTACCTAAGGAAACCTTTCAGACACACGTACGTATTGGGGTTCTCATGTAACGTGTCCTTCTCAGTGAGGTCATGAGCTCTCCGAAGCATATCCATGTGGTAGTTTTTCTCTCCTTTGGAGCTGATGTAGTCTTAGACAGTTTATTTTGGTGTTGTCTCCATGCAAACCTGGGCTACTATTCATTTGGTGTGAGCTCACAAAGTAACTGGAGGAGCAAGGATTTGCAGACGGTCTCAGAGGAGCTGAAGGAGACTGATGTGAGGAGACGTGTTCCCTGGCATGATACCAGAAGCACCTGTGGTGCTGGGGCTCTGAATCCACAGGCCTCTCAGTGCCACCCTGAGTCCCGTGAAATACATGAGCGTAAGACATTTATTTTCTATTTCCATGTTAATCACAAAAAAGGCTAGGATGTTAAAAAATAAAATATCCACAACAAAGCATTATCTCTTCAGTCTAAGTAGAATTTCTTTGGCCTATAAAAATAGTGTTTTGCATGTGTGGTTAGTAAGTCCCACTGGACCATTTTCACAAGAATTATGCATTTTATCAGAGGGACTACATTTCAATCAATATGAAACAAATATGTAAAAATAAACAATTATTTACAGCAATTGAAATTTAGTTCACTGCAATTTCTCATCTATTGTTTAAATTAAGGAAGCTTTTCTTTACCACTCATCAATCCATCACTGTGCAGTGACTACCCTTTCTATTGAAGGAATGGCCGCGGGTCAGCTATGAGCTAATTTCTTTTGGAACATGTATGAATCTGTATTAGAAGTCGCCATACTGGGGGGGGGGAGCATTCATTGTTAGTTTGAAAATTGAATGTCCTATAAAATTCCTCAGTCTCCCTGAGGAGAAAGGGAAATATAAAGTATCACTGTTAAAACAGAAGTGGAAGTGGGAAGGCCAGGGACAAAAAATTTTAAAAGCATTAGTCACAGTAAATGGGTACAAACAAAACGGCAGCATATATGTTCATTAAATATGTATTAGCTTCTTTCTAGCCTTGCAAAGTAACTAGTCACTTGAGATGAACATAATTCATGGCAAAGAAGAATACAAGTATACTGGATGAAAGAAACAGAAAGAAGAGCTAGGAAAGTTCTTAAAGGCAAAGAATTTATTCATCAAGTGTTAGAAAAAGATACTTTTATTATATCGCTTCAAGATATAAAATATCAGCATTTATTGTGAATTGTCAGAGTATATAAAAATGTGTATATATACACATAAATAATATGCAAATATATAATATACATTTGTGTGCACACTTTTTTGAGTGTGTCCATTGGAAAAATGAAAGACAGCATTTTCTAGCCACTTAAATTCCATTTTAAACTTGGAGCCAATTGATTTAAAGTCTGTTAGCTCAAAAACTTAGAAAGGTTTACAGAAAGGGCAAGCAGGCAAAGGTCAATAAATTACATTCCTTTAATGTGTTTTGTACTTAAAAGCTTTTATAATGAAATTAATATAGTATTCTAGCTTCACAAACAAGTGGAATGAGAAAGCTTAATATGCCCAAGGAATTGCAAAGGATGACATACTGAATTGAAATCCATTTGTGGACTGAAACCAAAACTCAATACACACTTGGAGGAAGGAAAGCAGAAAAACTTGCCCATCAAACCAGAAAATCATACTGTTCCTATAACAGAGATGTGAATTCTCAACTTTCAAATAAATTAGTAAGAACCATTCAAGAAAACATAGTATCTGTACATGAGGTTCTGGGTTCAATCTTTAGTACTAAAAAAAAAGATGAAAACTATAATTTCCAAACCCTTTCTCTCTGCAAAATAGACTGGATATAAGCATGGGTAAAGTAAGTTTATGGAAAAAGGGATATAAAAGTAAAACACAGAGATCCATAATTCTTTCTCTTACCATTGTCGCCAGAAGGTAATGACACAGTGTTTGTTGGCATGGTGTCAGAATTCACTTTTCCATTTTCAAATGTGTCATTTTCAGTCTGCTGTAACTGCCAGTTGAGGCCAAAGAGATGCATTGCTGGGGATAAAGAAGAGAAGCTGGTTAAAGGTCTGCTGCTTTTAGCTCCAAATGTAAATGGTAAACACGGTGATGACATGTTTGTACCAAGAGTCATATGTAAAGTCAAAATTTTCATTTTCATTTCATTAAAATTTTAATGCATTATTTAATATATTATTTTTCTCAATTTATCTAAAAATTGTGCAATAAAAGTTATAAAGCAGTGGGCCGGGGATATAGCTCAGTGGTTCCGGCGCCTGTCTTGCAAGCGCAAGGACCCAGGTTCGATCTCCAGTAACCACATAACAATACTGGGCGTGGAGGCTCACCCCAGCAGCAACCAGTACCACATACCACAGTGCTGGGCATGGTGGCTCACGCCTGTAATCCCAGCACTCGGGAGGCAGAGGCAGGAGGATTGCTGTGATGTGTGTTTGAGGCTGAGCTCAGGGCCAGCCTGAACCACAAAGTGAGACCCTGTCTCAAAAAACCTTAAAAAAAAAAAATTGTAAAGCAGTTATACAAACACATGCCATTTACACATAAAATCATGCAAGATGGCAGCATTTCAATAAAGATGTGATATTACTCAGTTAATTGGTACCGGGAAGGCTCATTATTTGTTTTAGTAACCCGTGGAATGCTCTGTGACAGCATTTGCTGAACAGGTCTGACCGCGTGTGATTCATGTACTTAGAATGCTGTGTTGTAACGTGTATAGTTCTCTAGAGATACAATGGTATATGTTTGGAAAAGCAAACACAAATTTACTGATTAGTTTGTATAGGAAATGATCAAAATGGATTCAGATCTGTAGAATAAAACTGGAATATCTTAGATTGAGTAGATTTCAAATTTTTAGGAGAGGCACAGATCATAAAACATACATATATATCAGGTGATTTCATGTCTATTATATCATAGATATGATAGCAACTCTATAAAGTTATAAATTTATTGAATTTTATAAATGTATTTTTTACTTATTTAAAATATTTAGGAAATACAATTAGGGGACTATATGACATAATTATAAATGTGCAACTAAAATAATTAAAATTTTAATGTATTATTTAATATATTATTTCTCTAAATTTATCTAAAATATTTAGAATATGTCAGTGTCATAGTAACCACTCATAGTTAATAAACATTCATTAACTGCTCACAGTTTATAGTTTAGAAATTTTTTCCTAAGGGAAACTACATGTTAATAAGAAAACAGGGATAGGCATAGATATTACTGTATCATGAATGAGAACCTTATTGATGTTATTTTGCTCAATTTACGAACTAGAATTTACCCAGAGATGGAAAAAGATGTGCTCTAAAAGCCTCTTCGGAGACAGTGTAACTACCATGGTAAAGCGCTGGAATTAAGTGCAGCGCGTTCTCTGGAGTATCACAATCAACCTGCCACAGTGTAATGAACAGTGGCTTTGGCTGTGGCTAAATTTTTGTCTACAATTTCATCTTGGATAAATTATTACTAAATATTAGGCTTCTTTAAAATGAAGTAGAGCAACATAAAAAGATAGATAATAGAAAATAGGGAGACAGATGTTTCTCAAATGGGAAGGGGATTGAGAGAAAGGGAGGGGAGAGGAGAAGGAGAAAGGGACAAGAGAAGAATTGACCTGTGCTTTGTATGTGTCCCGACTCCCCACAAGGAATGTAACTGTTATGTATTGCAGACATGTTCTGTAAAAAGTTAAAAAAATCAAAGAAAAATTTAAAAATGAGCCTTGCTAAACTACCTACTTGATTTTAAAGATCCCACCCACTGTATGATACCTGTTCATTGCTTAGACAGTAGATTAAATATTTTTTTAGATACTTGTTCTGACTTGGCTGAGTGTCTGTCCTGAGAATATTCTAGTTAACTTTTGTATATAATTTAGAAAAGTTCAGTCACCCCAAGAATACAGAGCCCGGTACCCAGTAGGTCTCCACAAATATCTGTCAACTAAAGAAAATGAAATTAGAAATACTTTTATTTTTTGAAATTTTAAATTCTAAGAAAATGTTGTATATAATATTAATTTTAAAGGTAAATATTAAAAATATATAAATGGCCAACAAAAATCTTATTGTTAATATTAAGTTGTTCAGTATAATGTATGAATATAGATGAGAAAAAAGTCCAGTATCGATGATGAACTAAATCTTAAAAAAATCAATTTTGGGCCGGGGATATAGCTCAGTGGTTCCGGCACCTGTCTTGCAAGCACAAGGACCTGGGTTTGATGCCCGGTAACCACATAACAATACTGGGCGTGGAGACTCACCCCAGCAGCAACCAGTACCACATACCACAGTGCCGAGTGTGGTGGCTCACGCCTGTAATCTCAGCACTCGGGAGGCAGAGGCAGGAGGATTGCTGTGATGTGAGTTTGAGGCTGAGCTCAGGGCCAACCTGAACCACAAAGTGAGACCCTGTCTCAAAAAACCTTAAAAAAAATTTTAAAAATCCAACAGTTTTGGAACATCACATGACCAATCTCGTATTCTCTGGTTAATATCTGATGTGGAAATATTATAGGAAGAAACACAGTGAGTATAGATGGTTACATCTGCCCTGTGGATGGCTAACATGCATAGACTCACACTCCTGGCTTAAACTGCAATGTGCCATGAAATCCATTTAAACACTGATCGTCGCAGAGTAAGATAGAGGTTTCAGAATTCTTGAATTTTGTCATTCTGTATAACTTCATATGTATTCTGCATTAAATTATGTAGTGTTTAAGTGGAAAAATCTTTCTGTACATTTATTGCTTCACATATTTTCCAAGGTTTTGAACACAATGAACACTGTATTGTTCTGTGTGCAGTAAAGGTTGGGAGAACCCAGAGCAGCACAGAAACAATAAACGCAGGCCACCTCTGGCTTTCAACCGTTGGTTTCTAGGTTTTTGACTCTATGATAGTACAAAAGCTGCACACAGTCGGTAGAACTGTGCTTGGACTTTGGCACTTTTCTCTGGGGTGGACACAGGTGTCAGGACACTCGCCTGAGGCCTGGCAATGCCATGGGGCAGAAACTCCCAGCCAGCCTCACAGTCAGTCGGGAAGTGAGCGGCGCTGCAGCGCGCTGTGCCCGCAGGCTTAGGTGTTGGGTGGGCTAAGTGCAGTAAATTCCTTTTTGACTCTTGCTCTTCTCAATCTTTGTGAGTGGGTCTACCAGGATGGAATCCCACCGTATGTCAAGGAGTACCTGTGTTCCTATAGGACCAAAGTTTTTATCTTGAACAGTAGTTCATCCTCACTAAGGTCTTTTAACATAAACAGTTTACTTGATAGTTTTGCTCATTTCGTTGGTTTTAACAGATTTTGACGATAGAGATAATCCACGGGATTGTCCACAGATGTCAGTGTTAAAAGGTAATAGGTAGTCTGTGTCAGGAAAAATATTTTTTGCCACATGGGCAACAGCACACACACACACACACACACACACACACACACACACACACATATTTTTTTCTGGTTCTACTTAAGATGCTGCATAATGAGAGTCATGTCCAATAATATTTTATCTTGTTCAGTACTTACTGAAAACAGAAACCAATAAGTTGCTTGCTGTTAGGATACTGTCTATGTTGAAATTATCAGTGTTCATATTTATTGAAGTTCTTGACAGTGTGTACAACTGAAGAGTTGTTATAAATGAGAGTTATTAGGGGGAAAGCAGCATATTAAAAAAGTCAAGAATGCTCCAGAAATTACTGGGCGGTGCTGTCATGAAACTATATGTGATATCTTGGCAGACAAATAAAGGAAAAATGAGCTAAATAAAATCCATGTGTAAATAAGATGGCTTAGATCAATTCTTCATTCCTGAGCTGGAAAGCACATCTGAATCCATGGGACAGGATCTGCTGCCACTCCTCAGGGCTGGCACCAAAGATCCTCTGTTTACGCAGATCCTGCAAGGCAGGGGTGAGTGGGAGGAGGGAGAGCAGCTGGCAGCTCTGGGCTCCAGTCCTGCCCCGAGGGCCAGAGGCCCCTTGGGGAGGTGAAGGTGGGAGCGACCCCAGGGGTCTCAGTCCCAAAGTCTTTATTCGTCATCACCGTGGGACTGCCGTGATGCAGGGGAGCAGGGAGTGAGCACGGTCAGGTACTGCGCTAGGAGGGCTTCACGTGCATCATGTCACCGAAGCTTCACAATGCTGCGTTAAATAACTGTGACTCCTAGTTTTTCCCCTCAAAATTATGAAAATGGAGGCTTTTTGAGATAAGGAAAGATACAAAGAATTTCATAGGATGTAAAGTTGCAAGCTACTGAGCAATAGCCCTCAGTTTTAAATCTCGACTTCCTGTTGACAAATGGTGCATCACCACACCCTCCTGAGGAGGCAGAGAGAAAAGGAGTGGGCATGGGGGGGTAGGCAGCAATGTGACCAGGCAACATCTGCGTGTTCCAGGCACACTTCTTCCAAACAAGTATTTTTTCGCTGTACTATAATGGATAGTAATGCTACTGTTGATGTAATTAAGGTAAAGCTGTCTTGATTTTAAATATTCTTAAAGGTGGTAATTTAAAAACAGTAAATAGTTGCGTTAGTGGTGCAATCTCTACTACCCTAGCATTCCAGGAGGCTGAGGCAGGAGAAATGCAAGTTCAAACCCAATGTGGGTAATTCAGGGATACCCTGTTTCAAAAGAGGACAGCGATGTGGCAATGTAGCTTAGCATGCAGGTCCTATGTTCCATCTCCAGTACCGTCCGCAAAAAATTACATAAGTAAAAATTGCCATAACATGGTATTTGTAAATTTTAAAGTTATTAGAAACAATATTTGTTCAGACTTTGTCTTCAAAACTTATTTCTGATTTTGTTTCAGCTTTACATTGAAATTTGTATGTATTACTAGGTGGTTTTACTGAGTGAGCGTGTGTCTGAGTGTTGTTGTTCGGAGGGTTGGATTCACATCCAAAATACTATCCAAGGCAGAATGGAATTTGCAAATGATAGTAATAATACATATCTGTTCAATTTTTTCCACATTTTAAAATACTCTACTGTCTCATCTTCTACTAAGGTGCTAAGTGACAGGTGCTCTGTTGTCTGGTGATGGGGGGCAGGAAGAACAAGCCGGTGACTTATTAAAGTCAGTGTAGAGAGAAGACTCATGATACCAGATCTGATCCTGTGTTGGGATTCATTTTCTAACACTGTGCTGTTTCTCTGCATATCTGAGTTGTTCTGAATTAAAATTGTGCACCCACATGAAAGAAACTGCAAAGTTTTAGTACAAACTGTGGCAAATACAAAATCAGTTGTCCACATGTTAAAATTGGCTTCTGCGAAGAACAATTTTACATATGGTTGAACAAGAAACTACATGTGGTTATAGTTTATGAGATCCTTCATAAATTGGTCATGTGGAATTAGTGTACATTTTCTAATATTAAACATTTTAGAAATAATGATTCGGTTCCTAGTTGGTGTATACCAGGTTTTCTTTATATCCAATTGAAATATGCATAACTCTGGCACCAAAATGTCTGAACATGAATGTTTCGAGAAGCATAATTTGTAATAACCTTAAAATGAAAACAACACCGATATGTGCTAGCCAGCAGTGGGGTGAGTCAACCTTGGTGCGTATGTAACCAGTGGACTTCTCTACAGCAGTGTAATGCTGCCAGCTCCGTCACCACAGAGGCATCTCACAACACAAAGAACTCAGCCACACAAAAAGGTGACCATTGTGTAAGTGCATGTATATGAAGTTCAAAGCAGGTAAGATCAATTGGGCGGCGAAAAACAGCCACAGGGATGAGACAGTCCGTGGGGTGAGGGACACAGGCCCTTCTTCAGTCCAGGAGGTGGTTCTAGAGGTGTGTTCACTTGGCCTCATGTGCTTTTCTAAATGCATATGATACTTAGATAACAAAGTTATTTAAGGGAAATCCATCTAGCACATGGTAAGCATGCATTCTTCCTTTCCTTAAACTTGCCTGCAAATGCTGTTTTCTCCACAAGGTCATAGCCCCACGAGATAAGTAGGCCAGTGCACACTGGAGAATGGAAAATTGCTCCACAGGGGGAGGAAAAGAGAAGAAAAAGGAAAGGTTTTCCTTGGTGCAAATCTCAGGTGTCAGGACGAAAACAATGTCACTCAACAAACGTGTGCATGATGTTAACGACTACCAGCCATGGATCTCCTGGGTCGCTTTGCAGTTTCTAAATGCTGCAATTTGTCTCAGCAAGAGTATGGAGAAATTGAAACCCTGGTACACTTTTGGTAAGACTATAAAAAATGTTGCGGCATCTGTGAAAACAGTATGGTGATTCCTCAAAAATTTAAAGACATAAGTACTGTATGATCTTGATTATACCCTGAAGAATCAAAACTAACGTCTCAAAGGATATCTGCACGTCCATGTTCATACCGACACTGTTCACAATGGTCAATAAGCAAAAGTAACCCGGATGTCCACTGAGAAATAAGTAAACAAAATGTGGTGTACATGTATAACACTATATTATTCAACCATAAAAAGAAAGAAGTCTGGCCATATGTGATAGATAACACGGATGAACCTTGAGAACATTGTGTTAAGTGATAAAGCATGTTAGTCACCAAAGACAAATGCTGTATGGACGGTGTCAGGTTATCAAATGTAGACACAGAATGGCTGCTGGTGAACTGTGGCTGGGTGGGAGAAATTGGAGTAGTTTAATGGATGTAGGATTTCATTTTCACGCTCTGATAAAGTTTTGGAGATTTGCTATACAATATGAATGTGCTTATTACTATTGAACTGTACACTTAAAATAGTTAAGTTCAGAGCTGAGGATTTGGCTCAGTGGTTCTGGCGCCTGCCTTGCAAGTGCAGGGGCCCAGTTCTATCCCTGGTAACCACAAACAACAATGCCAGGCGTGGAGACACCTGCCCACCAGCAATTAGAACCACATACCATAGTGCTGGGCGTGGTGACTCACACCTGTAATCCCAGCACTAGGGAGGCAGAGGCAGGAGGATTGCTGTGAGTTTAAGGCTGAGCTCAGGGCCAGCCTGAACTACAAAAAAAAAAAAAAAAAAAGAAAAGAATAGGTTAAATTCGTGATTTTTTTTTTTCACGATAAGTAAAAACAAAAACTACTCTGACTTATTACTCCACAGAAAATCTCTGTTGCTAAGATGAAAAAGTGTGGCTTGGACACAAAGGACAATGTAACCCACTGGGCCCTGTGATTGGCATCTGACAGTGACTGGGCACTGAGGGTCTGTGGCATGTTTATCAATGATTTGGATGATGATATAAGCAATGATGTTATCACAGTGAGGAGACTACAAAGCTCTAAGGAAAAATATAAATACTGTGCTTAATTACAGATAAGAATATAAAAGTGTCTCTTTATTCTGATTCCCTGCTAATTTCTCTTTCTCTATTTAATGGCATGAATCGTAAAGGAAGAGACTATATTACAGTTTGCATTTCCCTATCACATGCTCTTTTCTGCTCACTTTGACTTGCCTTCCAAATTACACTAAAACTCCTTTCTCAGAGTTCTCTTTGATTGCTATATTTAGCAGCCTTTTATCGATATTCACCCTGTTTGCATTTCAGATACATTTATCAACATTAGCTTTCCATCTTCCATACTTCATCAGCCCCTGGTAATTCTCTTGTTCTCTGCCTGGGTTTCTAACCGCTATTTTTCGGTTAACCTCACTGAATCCTTCTGTGGAAGTTATAAGGACACTTCATGAATATTTCATATCATAGAGTTACTCTTCCCTGCTCCTTGGAAGCTGTATAAATTTGCTTTAGAGAATGAAATGTGCACACTAACAGTCTGTCTCCCTTCTGGGGTGAAGCTTTAGGAAACCACACGTAGTCTATTGTGTTTTCATGAAATGATCACACCAATGTGCCGCGTAGTGTTTTTTGTTAATCTGGATCCTTGAGTGAACCCCACTGGATTGAGAAGAACCAATCAACCACCATGTTAAGTCAGTGGAGTCGGATGCCTGTAAGCCAGCTCTAAATAATCCCTGTCTCTTGGTCTCGGTTCCCTGGGATATTTCCCTCCCTTGAGTGTGGGCTTGATTTAGTGACTGGCCTGTAATAGAAAGCACATGGTGGATGTAATGGACTGTCTCTTCTGAGCTTAGGTTATAAAGACTTTGAGCTTTTATTTTGGTTGCTCATTTTTTCTCTTGCAGTGTTTGCCCTAGGGAGAACCAGCTGTCACATCAGAAGTGAAGAAGCTGATGTGGTGAGAGACTAAGGTGTACAAATAACCTGATGAGTGAACTTGGAACCAGAGTCCTCCTGCAGCAACTGACCCTCCAGGCGAGGCTTCACCACCAGCCCTTGTTTAGATGTAATCTAAAAGAACATTGGCTAAAGGCATCCAGTGAAATTGTGACCAGATTTTATGACACCTGAAACTTGAGATAATGTTTCATTTTCAAGCTGTTACATTTGGGGCAATTTGGTATCTGAAATAATAACTAATATTGCCATTATTGTTATTTTCGGCTTCTGTTTTTACCATTTCATAAACCATACCAACAGACTTATACCACTCTTACTTCAAGAGTCCCTCAAAATGTGACGTTGCCCAAAGCCCTTCCTAGCCTTCCTTTCCTCTCAACTGCTCTTAAGACTTAACCTTTCAATTCCATGTGAATGAATGGTGAGTCAGCAACTCCGGAAAGGTGATGGGGTCCTGGGTGCATTGTCCTCATCAGTAGATTAATCCACTGAGGTTCATAGTTGAATATGCTGTTAGGAGGTGAGGTCCAGTGGGAGGTGGGTCACTATGGGCCTGTCACTAGAGGCTGTCTCTCGCCGATGCTCTTCCCTGTGCTCTGCTTCCATGGGCAGCTGTGCTCCCTCATGCCACGGTTCTAGTCGTGGGGCCAGATAACCATGCACAGAACCTCTAACGCCATCTGTTAAAATACACCTCTCCTCCATTAGGTTGTGGGTGTTGCGTATTTTGCTCCAGCAAAGGGAAAGCTGACCAACATAGAAGATTGGTACCAGAGAGGGGGGGCAGCTGCTGTGACTATATCTGACCGTGACCTTCAGAAGACTTCGGAACCAGTTGTGGGAGGAGTTCAGAAAGGGTTTGATATGGAACAGAAGAGTCCTGGAGGACTATAAGTGGAGCTTGTCAGCTGATTCTGATTGGAGCTCTCAAGAGTAGAATTGTGAAAGGAATGTGAAAAGGTAAGGACAAGTTCAGAAGTTTCAGGTGGAATGAGGCCTCTATTTGGAATCGGACCAGAAATGATTCAAATTTTCTTGTGGAAAAAAATTTTGCCCATGCCTGAAGACTGTGGGGGGCTGAAGTTAAGGGAAGTAGACTATTTGATCTGGCAGAACACATTTCGAGCCAACCTAAGAATGAGGCTACGGAATGTGTACTGCTGGCTGCTTTTGATTGGATTTATAGTGAGAATCAGGAACAAAAAACAGAGCAGAAAGATTTGAAAATCTTAATTTGAACTGAAAGGAACCACGTACCAAGTTAGGGACAAAGGAGGTATACTTGTGAAGAGATTAGTGCCATTAAAAAGTCATCAAACAAAATCAATGGGAACAAGAAGAAAAATACCTTAAGGGCATCACAGGAAATGAGTAAGATCGGACCTATGCAGAATACAACAGCTTGGGAGGTGCTGAGAGGAGAATATATGAAACTGTGGAAATGAGACCAAGTCTTCAATGCAGACTTCAGAAATCTGGAGATGCTAGGAATGTAGAACATGTGCTGAGGAAAGCTGCAGGTCACGTGGCTTCATCAGGCAAAGCCACGGGGTGGGGCTACCCCCGCTCTTTGGAACTCACATCTTACCACCATGTCTCCTAGGTACCACATATGGAGCTAGAGGACTTGATGTTTACCTGTTGGGTTTTAGGTCTTTGGTTTTTGTGAACTCGTAGCTCAGAATCTCAGAGCAAATTTTCACTTTTGAAAGATCCTAGAACTGTTGAGATGTTGGGCAAGGGATTGTTGCATTTCTGATTGTACCCAGGATAGCTGTACCAGGTCAGGTGAGCCAATTCGTATGTTACCATGTTTATTTGGACAGTGGCATGGTTTAAGGAGACGTGTTTTGGTGTTAAATTGACTAGGGGTAAAGTTGTGCTAGTTAATCCTAATTGGCTACATGACTGGAGTGAGAGACTCCGGGGAAGCTGATGGAGCCATGGGGTCATGTACCTATCAGTACACGAGTCTAGTGGTGCGTCTAGCTGCTGTTAGGAGGGATGCCGTTAGAGGAGCTGCGTCATGGGGGGGCACCCTCACTGTGCTCCTTAGGGCTTCCCAGCCACCACTCTTCTCTCATGAAGTTCCAGCCTTGGAGTCCTTGACATGTACTGAAACTTCACACTTCTTTTCAAGTAAAACTCTGACCCTATAAGTCATAGGTGTCAGGCATTTTGTATCAGCAAAGGGAAAATCTGAACAATACTATTGACTTTCAAATATAGAATAGAATTTTAGCAGTGAGAAAATAAAACAGTTCAAAAAGTTTAATATATATCTCAGATTTTTCAGTATCTTGCTTTAAATTGATCTTGGAAACCCAAGTCTCTGAAGCTAGAATTGGTCCTGAGCACTACAAGTGACTGGCAGAAGATATTATTAGACTGCTAGCAATTAGAAGGAGCCTTGGATACACTGAATATCATTTTTCTTTTTTTCCCAGGGCAAAAGAACATAGATTTTTCAAGATTCCCATTCAATAAATATCTCTTTTAGATAAACTGTAGCACCTGACATTTGTCATCTACAAAATTAATTTATAAATTAATTTCATTAATTAATTTACACATTTGTACTACCACTTAATTCAATGATAAAAATTACAATAACATCATCTCTAGGGGTGATTAAATGGCTGGTAATCCATCAATAACTATTGAAATCTGTTACCTAAAGAGTCTGTTCTAGGTATATTTTAAAGTTAATGTGTGGTACTCCTGAGCTCAAACCAAGTTTTTAAAGTCATTTCTTGTGTAATTAAAAAATTTATGTGTGTACTTTTTGCTGCTAGAGATTTTTTTCAATTAATCTAAAGGCAAGAAACCCTTGTAAATTGAAATAATTTTGAGACAATATGTTATTGAAGACCTTTTTTATGAATGGATTTTTCTTTCAGACTCAAAGTCCACTCAAATGAGAGACAACTGCTACACACAGTCCTTTTCTTTTTGAGGCTGACAAGGATGAACAGAACTCGTGGCATTATAGGGTTTTTTTTACCTCCTCATAAAAAGGGGGCATACCATTGTTTCTAATCAGCATACGCTGGTTTGACACTCATAGGCCAGCGTGGAGAATACTTGAACAAAAAAATGTGTAATTAAAGAAAATTATATACCACCAAGTAGCAAATTCAATGCCATTTTTAGTTTCATGTTGAGAGAAAAAGTGCCAAATTTTGATCCCGTCTCTGGGGACCATGCCACTGAAGTTGTTACCACGGCTACTATTATTTCCCCTGGCACGCCTGAGTTCTCAGATCCTGCCAAATATGGATGAGAAAGAGGGGTGGTGACAGCTGGTGACAGAGTCCAGCAATATGCCAGAAGCTTGGAGCAAATTACAGGGGATGTTGTGAAGGGAACCTAGAGTGAGCACCCTCGCCGTCAGCAAGCTGAAGGCAGCTAAGGCCGCCAGAAGCTGGAGGAGTACATGCTGAGGTTCTGGTAACAAATGCCACAATTCTTAGCAGGCCTGACATCATTGCCTAAGTGCTGTTTAATGTGACAAGATCAAGCGCACTTTCCCACAAAAACAAAAACTATGAGATAATATGCGAAGCGTTGTCTGGGAAGCAAAATGGATTTTAAAAATATCATCCTGAAAATATCTGCAATTCCATTTTGTTTAGCCTCTAACACTTCGATAGTTCATTTATTAACCTAAGGTCTAGTTTCCCTTTCTTGTAATTCACCTTGCATCCACCACGGTGCATCTTCTCAATGACAGTATTTCTGAAAATAATTCATTCAGAACCTCTTAACAAAAGTAGTAAGAATAAAACCAGGGTCTGCACTTTTACAGTTTAAGGTTGCTGTTTTCAAAGAGTTTGTGGGGTCTTGTGCAATCTTTCCTTTATATCAAAAGATATGTAAGTCCTAGTCTCAATTATGGCTCTAGGGGGAATTTTGGGACATTACTAAGCCTTTATCTACCACTGATATTTGAAAGGCTTGCTATTTACATTTGAAAGGGTTGCTTTACATGTGACTAAGGTCTCTTCGAGATTTATATATTATGTTAATATATTTTAAAATATATTTGGGTTCGATCGCCTAGCTTTTAAGTAAAAAATCTGACATCAGTGAGATATCACCATAGTAACCTGAGTGTGGTGGCACACACCTGTGATCCCAGCACTCAGGGAAGCAAAGACAGGATGGGAGCAAGTTCCAGCCCAGCATGCTCAATTTAGCAAGCTAGCAAGACTGTGCTCCAAAATAAGAAATATTTTTTAAAAGGGTCAGGGACATAGCTTAGTGTAAGACCCTGGGCTCATTCCTTAATACTGCAAAAAACAACAACAACAAAAACCGTCACAGATAAATTATAGAAACAATGAAAGAATAAGAGGAAATCAACATATTAGAAGATGAGTGTTCTTCTGTTTTTATTTTTAAAAGTATATTACAGAGGGTTATCATTTTATGCATGATTCCTTGGTATCATAGGTTTTGAAAGCATAATTTTTCCTTCTTTGTTTCAATTTCACAAATACATAAATATACATGATGCACATGTAGAGTGATTAGGTTTTAGAGAAAAATAAGAAAAAATACTCTTAAATGTAGGTCTATGATTTGATGTGATACATGCTTCCACAGCTCAACTAAGTTTTCTATGTAAAATGAAAGAATAGTGTGTAAAGACTGCAGTTTGTAATTCGAACCCCTACTGGTCTAAACTGTCATTAGGAATACATAGCTTTCCATAAATTAGCTTTTGTTTTGGATTTCCTGCTGTGTGTATATACATGTTGACAGAATGTGTTCAGCAACATGTTGGCATTCGAATCCATTATTATTTGTTATTAACTTTTAAGGCTAATATTATTTCAACAGTCTATACCTTGCTGACCCAGATGTGGTTACTTTATAATTAGTATTTCTTTTGAAGCTTTTCATATTAATATGTTCTCTAGTTGTCATTGAGATGAGGAATTACTCTCTTTGCCAACACGAGGATATTTTGATATGCAATGGAAATAACACAGTTCCTCTGAGAATTAGAAGATGACATTCTGAAATCATAGGCTTTTATGAATGAACAGATTTTGGAGGGAAGGATAAGAGGGGATAAAGTGGCCGCCAATAATTTATGACTTTTTCCTTCCCATCTCTTTGGCATGACATCATTCATGGAATTACCTTAATTGCTGAAATAGCCGGATGAAAGTAGCATTTTAACTGGTGGGTTTGTTTCTCCTATACTTGATTCAGATTCTGTTATATATTATCATACTTTAAAATTCTACTTCTAAAGTTCATTAAAGTTTTCTTTTTTAAAAAAATACTATGCAGCTATAGTGTAAGACATCTAGGGATGCTTTTTAGGGAATGATAATTCCAGCTGCCCACTGACAGCCAGTGTTGAAGGTGGCAGAGTCTGATGAAAATGAAGCTGTTGTTCTTGACATTGAGGGAATTAAGATTTCCAAGGGAGATATTGTCCTAATTTTCCACCAAGTTTTGTCTTGTTTCTGAGTCTGGTCACTCAATGAAAGAAGCATTCATTCTCTAATCTAAGGGAAAGAACATTCCAGGCACCTATCTGAACAGGCCAGTCATTGTTAAGCTAGATAGCCTTCAAGGGAATGATTGCCAATATTAAAAACTATTCTATTAAGATTGATAAAGTATGATTAAAAATACATGGTATTAAAATTTTTAGAAGAACTACAGTAAAAGATACAATGCCATTATTGTCCTCAAAATACTTTCTCTTGTTTCAAGTTACTTGTATTCTTTCTTTGGGAAGCAGTTCTGGAAGGCTTTTTGTGTGAATGTCTTTATTGTGTTGTTGTGGCTGCTACAATGTCCTGAACTCATTCTAAATATTCACATTTCCTGGTCATTGGGACTTTGGGGAGGAGCAGAAATGACACAGCGCAGACCCAGTGAATGTGTAGAAGGGGAATATATTGTAATTGCTTCACAAACCTACCTTTCTGTTAGAGGCCACTCATGGGACAGCACCCTTCACCTTATTTTTGATCACAACTCTTAAAGATGTTCATGAAAGAGGATTTCCAGAACTGCTGCAGAAAGTGTTAAGAATAAGAGGATAGGGCCGAGGATTTAGCTCAGTGGTTCCAGCGCCTGTCTTGCAAGCACAAGGACCGGGGTTCAATCTCCAGTTACCACGTACCATACTGGGTGTGGAGACTCACGCCCAACAGCAATCAGTACCACATACCACAGTGCTGGGTGTGGTGGCTCACACCTGCAATCCCAGCACTTGGGAGGCAGAGGCAGGAGGATTGCTGTGATGTGAGTTTGAGGCTAAGCGAGACCCTGAAGAATAAGAGGATAAATGTATTCAAAGTGAGAAGGAGTATTTTGATGGGAATGAATAGTAACATATCTTTTAGTATAATAATTATTTTAAATTTAAACATCCACTGTATAGTTTGATTGTCTCTTCTATTTCAAGAGCCTACAAAATATGGAATGAAATAATTTGCATGATTTGTGTACTATTCAGGTTGCCAAAATATGGACTTTCCAGCACCATGAAACATAATGGACAGTTTCATGAGGGGAAGTTGTTAGCAGCTCTGCCGTCAATCCCCCTGGCTCCAGCCTGAGTGAGATGCTTTCTTTTCTTCTACAGAAGCTTTAACATTATGTATTGCTTTTGTACAACACTTTTATATATGTTAATGACTTACTTCAAGCTTTTTCTTACATCATAATCTTACATCTTTTTCATTTTCTTGACTCTTTTAAAAGGATATTGGAGACATACCTTCAGGACATCCTCATTAGTGAAATAAATAGATCACAGATGTGTAAATATCCTATACTCTCTGATATGAGAAAATGAAGATGTAAATGAGTTCTAGAATGTATGTTATATATTGTGAAATAGAAAATACTGAAAGTGAAATGGGGTGAAGGAGTAAATAATGAGGGGGAAAATAATGAGATTATAACAAAAAAGAAAGAAAACAAAGCTTATGTATATGGGGCGGGGGTGGTAGGGTGGGTAGGGGCATGGGAAAAAATGAGAATTAAGTTGTGTCATATACTGGTAGAAATTCTCATTGTTGAGTGCAATCATGATGTGTATATGTAATGTACCAATAAAGATTTCAATTAAGAAAAAAATGATACTGGGGAACATAGGACCTAAATGGATAATTCCTTAAAATTTTAAGGCCCTTTAATCACCATAATTAAAAGATCCAAATACCAAAATAGGAATATTTTTGGAGGAATGTTAGGATATTTAAATATGGGAAAATCCAGAAATACACCTCTTCATAATATTCCTGTGCTCCAGGGGGCCACCTTTGAGAAGGGCAATGTGACCGGTGAGGTCACGCATGCACCAGTGAATGAATATCCAAATCATGTGGGTCTTAAGTAAAAATGAAACTCCAGGAATCTAGGCACAGACAATGTACAGGGTTTATTCACCATTCCTTCAAAACAAATCAGTCAGTTGCCCCTCCCCCCGATTAAATTCTGCAGCATGTGAGAAGCAAGCGACTGGGAAGCCCTCCTCACTTCCGGTGGATTATCCCAGTATCGCAGGAAATGGAAACGCACCACTCACTTCAACACCCTCCACCCTGTCGTCTCACCAGCAGGCAGGGAAGGAAAAAGCCTTAGGAAGTCAGGGTCTTCAAAGTTCCTCATTCCTCTGGGATCACTTGGAAAGTACTTTGCCTCACTTATTAACTTAACTAATAGCCCTGGTTATTTATGGAGCATCTGTGGAAATGTACTTCAGAGCAAAGTGCAGAGGAGACTTCACGCGCAGGTCCCGGGGAGCCTGGCTCCCAGGGCGGCTTGCTTCTGTGTGTGGTGGTCTCACTCTCCCGACCTAAAAATAAATGTCCCACTTTCCCTTTTTAAACATGCAATGCTTCTCCATGTGTGATTCTTTTCTAAGATCAAAAAGAATTTCTCTGAAGAAGCAAAAAGCCTCTAAAAATATCTTGACTCTAAAAATAGAAAATAATTGTAAAATTGGTGATTACTCAAAGTAACTGAAGTAACATGGTTAATTTTCTATACACGCAGGCTATGTCATGTATTAGCTTATTCAAACTAGAAATGTAGTTAACAAAATGATTAAGGATCTAGAATTAAATTAAGGGACCAAGAGAAGACATCTAGTTCAGTCCCCTCAGTGATGATTCCCATATATATACTTATGTCCTTCACTGCATCATTTAAAACCTTCTGTAGTATTATTTCATAAATAAATGTTTTACATTTATATATTCAGTTAATTTTTTGAAATGAATGACAAGTATGTGAATGTATTTAAAAGGAAACTGGATAGCATTAATATAAAGGAAAGAATCAGCATTTCTTGAAATAAATAGAAAGCAAGGATAAAAATAAATGAACTTAAAACAATAGCATTAGGATTTAGGCAGAGCCTATTGCCAGTGAAAGTGCCCTCTGTGAGTGAAGTACTTGAGATAAGTGTTGGAGGAGACATTACAGCATCTACTGAGACCTGTCTCATGACAAAATCAGATACAACAGAGTGAGATTTCATAATTGAATAAATTTCTCATTTTGTCACTCAGTGTTATTTTCCCATCCAAATACTGCCTGTACATTATTATATCTTACAAGAAAAAAAACCCCATGCCCTAGGATATAATGGGAGAATTCTAGACTCAGCTAAGGAGACCTGGTTGGTTTATGGCTCCCTTTCTAAATGTTTACTGGCCTTTACAATGACAAAGTCACTAGTTCGCTGGCTCTCTCTAAAATTTTTCTTTTGTAAGCTTGTAGACGATATTTCATTTACTAGGTTGTTAGAAGAAATATTAACCGTAACAGCTAAGACTGAGTACCTACATTTTTCAAGACATATTTATAATTCTGTTAAATAGCCCCCAAAGTTATATTATTTTTCAACCTGTTTGCACTGATGAGAAAATTCAGGTTGATGCAAATTAAGTACCCTGATCAAAATTATAGCTAGAAATGACTCAGGTGTATATAAAACTCAAATCATCTTGATGCTGTAAGATTCTGTGCTCACAAGCAGTATTCAAAATACATTGTAATGTGATATGCAAATCTAACATATTTTGTTGCATAAGATTGTGATATCATTTTCATAAAGATCCTGTCTTACTCGTCTTTGTGATTTCATTACTGAAACAGTTAAATTTCACAGTATTAAACTGACTGTAGTATTGGAAATGAGTAAAATAAGAAATATGTGAAAAACAAAAATTTCAAAAATAACTTTAAAATACCTTGTATCATTTCCTTTCAGAAGCCAGAGCTTCACATTTCAGAACTCACATGTAGGAATCTCCTGTCACCTTGGAAAGTGCAGGATTAGACCTGAAAGGTCTCTTCTCCTTCCAGGCAGAAAAGCTTGTACTGCGCGTGAGAGGAGAGGGGAAAGTGCTTCCGATGAAGGGAAGAGCAGAAAGCTCCAGCCAGTGCTGAAGTGTAGGGTGAAAAGAAAACCCCAGACACTGAGGCGACATCACCTGCAGCATCACCCTGGACTCCAGCACAGAGAGCGCTGCAGCAGGGGAGCGTTAAGTAGTTCCCTCTTTGGAAACCTGGATAAGTGGCGGGGATGGAATCTCACAGGGCACAGTGGAAGCTTTGAGCACTAAACAAGCAAACGGAAAACTGAATATTTTCTCAGAAAACATTTAAGTATGATGCAGAAGTAGATCCAGCTAAAATTTATAATCGTTTCTTTGATTGCCGGTATGGGTTTAAAATGCACAATGGGAGGGTTTCAAAGCAATGTTTTTCCTTTCGCTTGAGCTCAGTACTGGAAATTGGACTGACATCTTTGGAGATCAAGTATGAAACATGACTTTCATCTCCAAAAGGTTTTAAAAATACAACCAGAACACATGCATGTACGTACACACACACACACACACACACACACACACACACATTTAAAATAGTTCTTTAGGGGCTGGGATTTAGCTCAGTGGTTCCAGCGTCTGACTGGCAAATGCAAGGGCCCGGGTTCAATCCCGGTAACCACATACCATAATGCCGGGCGTGGTGGCTCATGCTTATAATCAAAGCACTTGGGAGGCAGAGACAGGAGGATTGCTGTGAGTTCAAGGCTGAGCGCAGGGCCAGTCTGAACTACAAATTAGAGACCCTGTCTCAAAAAAAAAAAAAAAAAAAAGTCTTTCAAAATTGACTGATAGAGCTCTTATGGATGCTGGATGCATCTTATGGATGCTGGAAAAGAACTTGAACAGTTTTTAAAGCCATTTTGTGCATGTACTTAAAACACACGTTTGCTATGTGAAATTAATAGACAGGAACAAGTAGAAAAAAAGCTATCAATTGTTGTGACAATTTAGATCCAGTTACCTAGATTTTCAAATTAACTTTTCCCCCTACTTCCAGATGTTAAAAGCAAGAATTCTAGTGTAAGTCAACAAAGAAAACCAATGGATATCAAATATCTTTCTTCCCTGAGATAGGTGTAGATTTTTATCTTTATATCACAATGTGGTGGTTTCATGATACTGACAATTGATTTTTGCCTCACATTTAAGATGATGTGGTAACATTTAAAATTTGTTCCTATGTCAGCAGTTGTCAAAATACATAATACTAGTTATTATTCAGGTCTTAGCAGGAAAATCTTTTTCTAATGTCTAGACTCAGTCAATTCTGCCTTTTATGCATTTTCCTAGTTTACTACAGTTCTCTTTTTAAAATAGTCACTATGACTGTAAAAAATTGTCCAGGGTTTCTTTTCTCCAAAAGATTCTAATCTCTAGGAGGGTAAGGAGTGTATTATCTCATGTGCTGCTGTCTCTTTCACAGGGTCTGCATAGTCCCTCAATAAATATAAGTGCTGAAGGAGTGATGGACAGATAGATGGCACTTCATTTTCTGATAGGGGTTGGTTATCTTACTAAAAGCAACACAAAGAAACTGTGCAGTCTTATTTTTAAGGTAGAGAGACAAGGTGAGCAATCTGTAGATGGTTGAAGATGATGATGCAATAAACATTTGAAGAACAGAATATATTCTGAGACTTTGGACTTAAGAGTCAGTAGAACTGCAAGTTACACTAAATTCATTCAAAAGTCCTAGAAATCTATCAGGCCTTTTTACAAAAATTTCCTTCCCATATTCTGTATGTTTTAGTTTTATCAGAACACAATGCTCTCAGTACCACTAATGTGAAAACAATGACATCTGTAATGTGAATTAAATATTTATATAATGTAGCACTGAAGTGGAAAACAATTGCATTATGCTTTCCACTTGTCATGAATCCTAAGACAGTGCTACATTCTGCAAAAATTATAGTCTAAAAGACAGAAAATATCACTGTATTTCACAGACAAAATATTTATGTTTCGCACTCACTGAAGTTGAGCTGATGTTAAAGTTGTTTCTTACTGTTAATGTTTTTTCCCCCAGTATTTTTCAAGACACAGAGACCCTATATTTAAATGTAAAAACAGTCCGTTTAAATGTGCTATTTTTCATATATTATTAACTTTCACTGACATCAGATGAAAAACAAAATAATTTTTTATGAGGAGAGGAGAGTATTTTTTTCTACTTTACACATTTGTGTAGTATCTTGAACGTGGTAGTGATTTTTGATGTACAATATTAGGATCTCCTCAAAACAAATATGTTTATCCTATGCTAACAGAAAGGGAAAAAAATTTATAGTGGCAAAAATTGAATAAAAATATAGCTTTTTGGCACTGTAGGTTAAATTCAGAAGTCACTGATCTACTCTCTGGCTGACAATCGAATGAACTGAATTTTAACTGACTTCTATTTTTCTACAAATAAACAGAGTTCATACTGCAAATCAAGACAGAGCACAAACATGTCAAGACAGCCACCATTCAGTGGATGTTAAAGGAACATTAAAGGCAGAATTTCAGTTCTGTTCTTAAAAATAAGAAAATGCAGCTGTCTGAAATTGGGTTCCCACTAGATTTGCCCCATTTTGGATACACAGACTTAGAGCGCTACACTCCTGTGCTTCACCAAACTACTATGCTTCTCCTCTCCTAGAGGTTAACTGTTCCATTCCGAACCCTCGTCCACCTTTAACTAGGTACTTAATTTTACATCTACATAGATAAAATATCAATGTATTGATCCCAAAATTTTAGTTTTACAGTTTTCCATACTCTAAAATACAGGAAACACATTTTTCTACCGTGTGATAAAATCATATTAGTATTAAAATGCTACATTCCATCTCAGATGCATTTTATGAATGCAATGCATCTAAGAGGAAGGAAAGAGCTGTCGTGAAAACTGGTGTGTAATTCACTGCTTGGCTGTGTTCTATAATCTAATAAAACATCACTTTCATTACAAAGATATGCCCAAAAAGCAAAAAGCAATGCTGCCACACATTTTATTTTGCCATATATACTGAAATGGTCGAGTTCTCCTGAAGCACAGAGGCTGGGATGTTTTACCCTCTAACTCTGACTTGCATATATACCGCTAGGACCATAACTGATTTCATAGTAGATGAGAGAGATAAATGTTCATAAATGCAAATATACACAGAAGTAGCACAGATAACAGTTAAGGAATCGCAGCTGCAATGTACCTGGGTTATATTTGCGAGATCTAGAAAACTGGAATGTTGCTAAGCAGCCTGGTTTGCGGATCTGGATGATATTTACTGTAGGCATCACTCGGTTGTCCCTGTTCAGAGGGAATAAATAACTACACATGTATTTTTCAAATGTAAAGTCATATTGGACATTTGATCAGCTCTTTGCTTTGCAGGTATGTGTCAGGAGATTTTCAGAAAAACAATGTTGAGTTATTTTTAGTCACTGGAAAATCAGGTAACAAACCAGTTCCTTAAAAACTTTAGATTTTGCAGAAAGACTTTTATAAGTGAAAAACTACTGGGACGTTAGAAATGAGAAATGAATGACAAAAGCTGCAGGAGGTCTGTTTTGTGGAAGTCACAGAAATATTCTAACACTGAGTACGATGACAGGTTCAAACCTGTGACTCGGCTAACCCTTACTGACCCGTGCACTTCATAGGAGAACTCTCGGCATATGATGGTAGCTCAGTGAAGCTGGTTTTAAAATCTGTTGTGAAGACAATTATTTGTCCAAAGAAACTTAGCCAAAAGGAGAAAAAAAAAAATGAAAAAGAATGCTAGCATAATATACTGTGATAAAATTTTTGTTTTCTCTGGTGCCCTTTCAACTCAAAGACCATGTAAAAGCTGGGATTCTTTGTACCTATAACCCCAGCACTCTGGCAAACTGAGGCGGAAGGAATCCAAGTTACAGCCCAGCCTGGGAAACTCAGTGGCTTAGTGAGTCCCTGTCTACAAAACAAAACAAAACAAAACAAAAGAATCAGGAAGGGGCTAGTGGGGATGTAGCTCAGTGTCAGGCCCTAGGTTCAGTCCAAAGTACCACGATCCCTGCTTGAGACCCACCAAACAAAAAGCCTCACAATACTTTTGATATTCCCTATCAAGAGAAATTCTTTGGATTTTCAGACTTTACTCAAGAGATATGTCTCTTTTTGAGACAGGGTCTCGCTTTGTGGTTCAGGCTGGCCCTGAGTTCAGTCTCCAACTCACATCACAGCAATCCTCCTGCCTCTGCCTCCCGAGGGGTGGGATTACAGGCGTAAGCCACCATGCCCAGCACTGTGGTATGTGGTACTGGTTGCTGCTGGGGTGAGTCTCCACGCCCAATATTGTTATGTGGTTACCAGGGATTGAACTCAGGCCTTGGGCTTGCAAGACAGGCGCTGGAACCACTGAGCTATATCCCTGGCCCAAGAGATATGTCATTTTTAACTGGCATAACATCAACTTTTATTTTGATTTGTATTTAATAATGGCTTACTGGAATTTCTAAACCTTTTTCTATCAAAACTTCAGGCTTAACTTTCACCCAAATACATAAACCTCAGTGACTCCCACACAGTAACTACAGTGAAGCAACAGGGTCGTTACATATGGGTCTGCAGTGTTTCAAGAAGCCTTCTGAATGATGACGGGGTCATGTGGGCCTTAAGATCAGTCAGCGGGTTGATCCTC
>PVIR01023690.1:0-26423 GCA_004026965.1 Petromus typicus
TGAATGTACTTGTTTTTAAAAAGAAGATTCATGAATCTCACTGCCCTCATGCTAAACCACAAGCTCCAGACATTTTAACATGGAGCGAATTTTAATCCATGCAAAGATTCAAGCACTACTGTTGTGTCTCAGATTTTTTAGACTAACCTGTTCCCCATCACGAACACCCATTAGCAGGCATGAGTGATCCTTTCCCATGTAAAGAAGGAAGATTATTGCTCTAAGCCTCTGTGGGGGAAGTTCCTTTGAACTCTAGCATTTTCTCTTTGAAGTTTATGAACATTTATCTCTCTATTCTACAATACGTTTGCTCCATTGAAGAGAAGAATTTTTTCTGGTCTCTGAGTTAAACTGAGGATCATCTTTGTGGGCCAGTGGACCTCTGCATAAATTTCTATGTCATTCTTTAAGACTGACCCCAATATTTATCTTAAGGCCAGATCTCTGTGGTGGTAGAGGGGGACAATAGAAAAAGTGTCCATCAGTCTTTCATTTCTAGAAAAAACCTAGATATTCTTATGCCCAAAATATTGGCATTTAATTTAAGGAGAAAGACTTTTATGGGCCCCCAAGAAAAGAAGTTCTAGTTGAAGCATTACAGTAGTGTTTTTACCTCTGTTTTGCATTTTGAGAGATTATATGGTAGCCCCAGTGCAGTAACTGCAGGCCAGGTATTTTCCCAGAATACCTGCTGCTTTTGCTCACATGTCCCAGAATTCCCCTTGTTGAAGACAGGGTAAAACAACCTGGCCTATCATCAAACTGTGCCAATTTCTTTAGATTTCTTTGTGGCAGAAGGCATCCCCAGGGAAGTTCTGAGTGGCCTTGAACACTCCTTGACTTGACTTCTGGCCCTTCTTTCACTGTGTTTTACCTGTTCTTTTACTATCCGTTCATTTCCTTGCATACTACTTGCTTGTTATTTATACATCTTGAGTCTTTGATATCCAGTGAAGAAATGAATATTATATGTTGATGGTAAAGAGAAAATAAAGAAAATATTCAAACTGAGGGAAAAGGAATGAAGGTCTTATTTTAAATGGGTAAGAAGAGGTAAGCACAGGATCCATATAGGATCTGTCCACAGAAAGGCAAGGGCTCTACACTTCAGCCCCAAGGAGAGCTAGAGAGAGACATGATATGGTGAGTCATGGAAAGAGTCACTAAGAGCTTTGCATTGAATGTAAACTACAAAGAGCACAGTAGAAGCCCAGAAACCAGCAAGAGCAGTGCCATAAGAAGCATTTTTTATGCTCCCTTGGCACCTGGCCCTTTCTCAGGAAAGCATGTTTAATTGTACCAAAAAGCTGTACAGATGACTGTCAAATGTTAAAAGGAATCTGCCACTTGGGAGTATATATTTCTTTATGAAGAAATAACAGAATTCAGAATAACAGAATTCAGAATAACAGAATTCAGTGGTGACTCTACCACCATTTCAGAGACTTGATGAGTTTAAGTCATTTCGAGATATTTTCAGCCTGTGTTATATACAAAATTTTTCTGTGACTTCTTTTGGTTACAAGACATATACTCTACTTAGAGTACTGTGGTTTGCTTTATATAGGCAAAGTTAAAGAAACTGCCCAATTTCAGACAGAGGCTATAGAAAATGAACTTTTCTCCATAAAAGTTCAAAGACCCTGAAAAATTGCATGCTTTGGCCTCTCTGAGTTAAGATGTTATTGTAATAGTCCAAGTATGAAATGTCGACAGCTTAACTTATTGTATGGGCTTAGTAGGATTTGGGGGAAGTCAATTCATTGTAAGACATAGTGACTTTTTTAAAATCAAGTTTCCAAAGCACAATCTGTCTGTCCAAATCCTACTTATTCCTATTATAATGAGCATGGTGAGTCTATGGTCGTGGCTTAGGCACTTTATGTTTTTTAAAACGTGTTTTAAAATGTAAATATTTGAGCCAGGATATAGCTCAGTGGCACTGTGCCTGACTGGAAAATGCAAGGTCCTGAATTTGATCCCTGGTACTATGAAAAATAAAAATAAAAAGTAGATATTTAGTGGCAGTCTGCTGAGCTATTTCAGGACTAGAGAAATTATTGTCCTCCTACTGGTCCCACAGAGCCTGGAAGAGCTGTCAAACTGATTTGAAGTAGAATTTAGGCTCTTCTTCCAGTTTTGGCTATTACTTTGAGAAAGCAAGTGTTTGTTTTTTCTATAAAATGGGGGTAGTGAAATGCATTCTCCAAGAATACTATTGTACTGAGAAGGAGGAGGGGTTGAGTGTGGGTGACTGTAATAAAACTGTGATTTATAAGTGATATGCTGGACAGTTTAGGGTAATTTGAAAAAGAGATGCTAGGAAATGACATTTAGGGATCACCTAGGGGTAGGTATGGCTCTGACAGGGGACAGTGACCCCAATAAATATGAAAAAGATAGTGTACAAGATGACAAAACCATTCTTTTGATCCACACTTCATTCCTATATCCATTTTATCTTAAATCTTATATAAAAACAGATTGTATCATTTCCTTGATAATGAACCATCTAGGTCTTATTTTGATAAAATGTATTCTCATTTGAACTCCCCTGCTTCCAAACTTTGGGTCCCTGAGGATTTAAATGTGACTGGGGCAAGGGCAATTTTCTTTACTGTCTACTGAAGCATTGTTGATTTTTAAATAAAATGTCATTCCCTCTGCCAACTTTCCACTTGTTACCGTTCAGAATGGGCGAGTAATGTACGCTCAGAGTGGGGAAAGGGGAAGGATCTATTGGAAAGGCTGACAGACTCTTAACAATAGCATTGCTCTGAGATATTAGCACTGTGGTTTATAAATAATTCATTGATCACATGGCTTTGACTAGTTCCATCAAACACTGCTAGAAAAGGTGGCAAATTATTCTTCAACACAGTCATTTGTTTTCATCCATGAAAAAACAGTGTGCATTAATACCATGGCAAATAAGAATTGAAACTGCAGCCAGACAATCTGTTCAAAGAGTTTTTGGGAGATGAAAGTCTATAGTGTACTTTGCACAATTGCCTCTCTTTTGCCACAGCTACACGGAGTCACTGTGTCTGTTAATTTATGTAATTTGTAGGTTTGGCAGTTAACCTTAGAAATGACTCTGAAATTCTACATCAGGTTCAATACCATGTTTTAGAAAAAGCCTAAAAAATAGTTGAATCACAGTACATAAAAACTCAGCTCCTTGCTCCATGAGAGATAGTGTTATTTTATCATGCTTGGTTTGATATATGAATTCTCCTTTTATTTGGTTATTATAGACAGATAAACATAACTGAGATCAGATAATATATTTTAAAAGAAAGGCAGGTAGATCAGCAAATAGATGGATGATACAGTGAAGTTTGAATACAAAAGAACATTTTATGCATCCTTGCATAATCACTAAGATACAGCATGCAAAATAACTCAAAATAGATCACTGTGAACCTGTTGTTGGTCTTTTTCTTTTTGTAATTAATTTTTCTTACTTTCTTTTTGTAATTAATTGTATTGGTACATTTTATATACACATCATGATCACACTCAACATTGAGAATTTGTATTAGTGTAAGACACGACTTAATTCTCATTTTTTCCAATTCCCCTGCCCACCCTACAACCACCACCACATATATACATAGGCTTTTTTCCTTTTTTTACCATCACATTTTTTCTTTCCCCGCATTACTTACTCCTACCCCCTTGACCCTTTGAATATTTTCTATTTCACAACGTCCATCATATGCTCTAGAACTCATTTACATCTTCAGTTTCTCATATCAGAGAAAAGATATGGTATTTATACATCTGTGACCTATTTATTTCACTTATGAGGATGTCCTCAGGTACATCCATCTGAGTGTAAATGACTCAAACTTATCATTCTTTATGACAGAGTAATACTTTACTTTATTTTAAAAAGAAAAACACTGACACATCTTCTTTATCCAGTTTCCAATTGATAAGCATTTGGGTTATTTCCAAGATTTAGCTCTCAGAAACTGAGCTACTATAAACATGAGTGCACATATGTCCCTGTGATATTAATCATGTAATTCTTTCATGTATATCCCTGGCAGAGGAATATAAGGGGCAAATGAGACCTCTAAATCTTAGTTTTTGAGGATTCTCTCCACTGATATTCATAGTGGTTATACCAGTCTACATTCCTAGCAGCAGTGGAGAAAGGTTTCTTTCTCTTCACAGCTTCCCCAACATTTGTTGCTGGTTAATTTTGAGGTAGCAACCATTCTTTGTGGAATGAGATGAAATCTCAGTATTGCTTCATCTACATCTGTTGAATGACTAGTGATGTTGAGCATTCCTTCATATGCTTCTTGGCTGCTTTTACTTCTTCTTCTATGTCCATTGTTTAATTGGGCCTTTAAATTTGAAGGAATGATCTTTTTAAGCTTTTTATATACTCTAGAGAGTAGTCCTTTGTTTGAGAAACAGCTGGTAAAAAATGTTTCCCATATACTTGGTTATCTTTTCACTCTGCTGATAGTTTTTTTTGCTGTGCAGAACTTTTTAATAAGATGAGATCCCATTTGTTTATTCTTTTTGTTCATTCTCATGCTGCTGAGGTTTTGTTCATAATATCTTACCCTAAGCCAATGTGTTCAAGAGATCTAACTAACCTGTTTTGCAGCAGATGTAGTGTTTATGTTTTGATAGTTAGGTCTTGAATCCACTTTGATTTTAGTTTAGTGCATGGTACAAGAGATAGATCTAGCTTTAGTCTTTGGCACTTGAAAGTCTAGTTTTTCCAGCATCATTTGTTAAAGAAGCTATCATCCTTCATTGGGGATATTTGGCCCCTGTGTCAAAGATGAGGTGGCTTATTATATCTGGAGTTGTTTCTAGATTATCTCATCTGTTCCATTGATTGTCAGGTCTTTTACTTTGCCAATACCATGAAGTTTTTATCACAGTGGCTTAGTTTCAACTTGAGGATAGTGATACTCCCTACCATGTCATTGTTGCCTAGAATTGCTTTTGATATTCTAGGACTTTTGCAGTTCCAGATGAATTTTTGGATTATTTTCTCTAGAACTGTGAAATACACTCTTGGGATTTCAATTGAGATTACATTGAATCTATACAGTAGTTGTGGGAGTATAGCCATATTGATGATATTGGTACTTCCTACCTGGGAGAAAAGGATATCTTTCCACTTTCTAATGTCCTCTTCAATCTCCTTTTTCTTAGTGCTGTAGTTTTCAGAGTAGAGGTCTTTCACCTCCTTTGTTTTATTGATTCCTAGATATTTCTTTTTTTTTTTTTTTTGGTTGCTATTATGAAAGGGCTTGACTTCTCAGTTTCTCTCTCAATTATTCTATTATTCGTGTATAAAAAGGCTATTGATCTTTGAGCATTGACCTGTATCCAGCTATGTTACTAAATTTGCTAGTTAAGTCCAGCAATCCTTTGGTTGAGTTTTTAGGATTGTCTATATAGAATATCAAGTCATCAGCAAATAATGTCTGTTTAACCTCTTCTTTTCTTATCTTTACTCTTTTTTATTTCTTTCTCTTATCTAATTGCTGTGGCTAATGTTTCCAGCACTATATTGAACAGGAATGGTGAGAGTGGACATACTTATCTTGTTCCTGATCTTAGTGTGAAAGGTTTCAGTTTCTGACCATTTAGTATGATGCTACCTGTTATTTGCTCATAAATAACTTTTAGTGGGTTGAGACAAAGCCCATCTATTCTAACATTCTGCATGGTTTTGATCGTGAATGGGTGTTAGATTTTATCAAACCCTTTTTTGCATCCATTGAGATGACCATGTGGTTTCTGTGCTTGAGTCTATTAATATTGTGTATTACATTTATTGATTTAAGAATTCTGAACCATCCTTGCATCACTGGGATGAATCCAACCTGGTCAGAGTGTATGATCTTCTCAATGATCATTCTGTTTGCCAGTGTCTTACTGAGGATTTTTGCATCAGTGTTCATTAGGGAGATAAGCCTGTGGTTCTCTTTTTTGGTTGTGTCTTTTTCTCCTTTTGGAATCAATGTAAGGGCTGATTCCAAGAATGAATTTGGGAGTACTGCTTCCCTGTTGATCTCATTAAAAAGTTTGAGAAGTAGTAGCATTAACTCTTCTTTTAAAAATTTACAGAATTCAGCAGTAGAGCCATCAAGGCTTTTCTTTGTTGGTAGGTTTTTTATTATATTTTCAATTTAACAGATTGATATAGGGGTGTTTAACTTTTTTATATCTTCTTCATTCAACTTTAGAAGTTCATATGTATAGGAATCCATCCATTTCTTCTACATTTTCCATCTTTTTGGAATAGAAATTTTCAAAGTAGGTGTTTATTATCCTCTGGAATTCCACTGGATCTGTGGTGATTTCCCCCTTTTCATTCCTAACAGCATGGATTTGAGCCATTTCCTTCCTTTGTTTGATAAGGTTGGCTAATTATTGGTCAATTTTGTTTATTCTTTCAAAGAACCATCTCTTCAATTCATTGGGGTTTTTTAGATCATTCTCTTAGTCTCCTTTGTATTAATTTCTTCTCTGATCCTTATAATTTTGTCCCTAGTATGAGATTTGGGTTTGTTTTGTTCCTCCTTTTCTAGTAGTTTGAGGTTCAGCGTTAGATTGTTTATTTGAGCTTGCTCTGTTTTCCTGGTGTAAGCATTCACTGCAATGAATTTCCCTCATAGAGCTGCTTTCATTGTATCGCATAAATTCCTGGGTGTTGTACTGGGGTTATCATTTAATTGTAAAAGCTTTTTAATTTCTTCTGTGACCCAGTGATTGTTCAGCAGAGTGTTATTCAATTTGCAAGTGTTTGTGAGGATCTTGGAGTTTCTTTTGCTATTCAGCTCCAATTTCAAGGCAGTATGATGTGACAGTACATAGGGGACTCTAATTCCTTTGCATTTTCTTGAACATGTTCCATGATCACCTTCGGGGAAAATGTCCTTACCTGCCTGAAATCTATGTGGCCAATGAATAAGGTAGATATCTAGGTAGTTCAATTTCAGGGTCTTCTGACAGACCCCTTCACTAAGCTTTTCTTAAAGAACATGGGCCACAACTTGCTAACAATGAATAACTCCTCTCGCCTCACAACTTTCTCTTGGATCTTCTCTTGGATGGAATCTCCCACTCCATTTTCATTTTGATACACAAAGGCACAATCGATAGGGTGATATCCTGCGTTGATGGCCACTTTCATGGCTTCTTTGACTTTGCCTGAGAAAGACTGCCAGGTCCACAGGCCCACAATCAGCATTTTAGCTTTAGTGTTGAGCTCCAAAAGAGTTGCCATGGTTGGTGCAAAAGCATTCTGTACTCACTTTCCAAATAAGCTTGTAGAGTGAATTTCAAGCAAAGTCTTAGAAGATAATTGAATTTAAAAAGATTTCCTCCTGAGTCTTACCCAAACATCCATACAGTTAGACATTAAATCAATGAAAGTACTTTGAACAGGCTAAAGGCTGCCAACTTAGCATGAAGGGAATGAACTAACAGAAGATGAATAGTAACTAGGTCTAACCATTCTTCTCTCTCTCTCTCCTTTTCTCTCTCTCTCTCTCTCTCTCTCTCTCTCTCTCAATTTCAATTCAGTTTCCTTTGAGTCCAAAGTCAATCATAGTGATGAGTTCCTTATCTTCAAGAATCCAAGTCATGCTGTCATGCTGAAAGTAGGACCATCAGACTTAAATAAGGACCCAGACTGTAATCCAGGGTCAGACAGTGTCTAATCCACACAAGTCACTCACTTCTGTGGATATTCCTGTTGTGTCCTCAAAAGGAATCAGCAGCATTAGATAATCTACTAGGTCCATTTTAGCTGAAAATGGGATGATATATGAAGAGGCTGAGAGCATACACAACCAAGCCCTCCACTTGAACAGCTTTGTCTGTGACATCCTTGAGGCTCTTTAGCCTCAGTTTTTTCATCTAGAAAGAGGAGTTAATCCCTATATTCATTTCACTAGTATGTAACCTAGATAAATCATTTAAATATATCCTGAGACATAAAACATAGCAGTAAGTAAGGACTGATCCTCCTTGTCTTATTATTGTCTTGTATTAATGACTGAGGTTTTTAATACTTCAGACCAAAAGATATTTTGGAAAGGATTTAAGTAGGGGTAAGTCATGTAAAAAGAAGGCTACATAGCAGTGTCCTGTCATGGCAGGCCAAGGTCCATGTAACCTCAAAAGAGCTTGGTCAGTCATGGGATAAAATATGGCTGCATTATCATTTCCTCTTTATGATGCTTCTTTTAAGTTCTTAATGTGAACAAATAAAATGAATTGAGCAAAAGAGCAGTAATTAAATACAAGTAGAAACATTATCTCTCTTGATAGAAATCTTCAAAAAGTAAAGAATAGCCTTAAAAGTTTTTCATTATTTGAACTTTTAAAAATAAAACTTACTAATCAGGAACATGTCTAGAGTACATTTCCTTCACTCCAATCTATATTCATCAATTTCTGGGGTCTTCAAAATTATGAAGTGGCAGAAAGATCCACAAATCTTACTGAAGTCAGATGCACTAAGTGAGGGCTTCAGAGACATATACTAAAGCCAAGAGTACTCCAATCATTCTCATTATTATTTCTTGATTTGAGAAGATAATATGAAAATCCCAAGTGAGAAAATCAATTCCAGGAGACAGGAAGACAGACAAGACTCTGGAAAAGCAGGTTATAAAATACGAAATTGGTCTCCTGAACTTATGTGTGATGTAATCCAAAGTTTGTGCCTGGAACCACAGGTCTGTTGCTTTTGTGATGAGGTCCTTGTGTTTTCAAAAGGATCTTTATGTAGAAAATGAAGTAGAAAAGAGACAGAATGGAAGATTTTCTCAAGGTGTTTTGAAGAAAAACAGTAACAATACTGTTTGGGCCTGAAAGTATTGACTCCAATGTATAAAGATTTACTTTAACAATTACAACAGTCTGGTTTTTATATAGACTCAAAATGAAATAGATTAATGAAATAGGGTACTTTTCTCAAAACTCACCTTTCAGAAAATAGAGAATTATCTTACATACAAATCTCTACCAAGTTTTTCAATTGCTTTATATTGTAAAACCAACTATAACTGAGGGAAACCTAAACCGAATGATCTTCAACATTTCCAGTTTAAAACACAGAGACTCTTGTATATCATTAATTTCTTGCATTTATTTTATGCTTATATTTATATGTAGATTGAATATTTCTAAAGATTATAACTTTTAAAATTACACAGGTTCACTGTCATGAATGAGCCCTTAAATATTGTTTCAACTAGAACACAATATGCAGTGGCATTTCAGAAATTATGACCATAAAGAAGAGTGAGTGGAAAACTATTCTAATGTTACACAGTGAATATTTGGAGCTTTGGATGAAATACCAACATTAGCACAATACTTGGCTTCAGAAAGTACTGTGTTAAAGTAAAGCACAAAGGTGATATGCTCCATAAAAATGTTGGGTGACCCAAACTGGCTATAGTGATGACAGAGACATGGGATCACAGACATGGCCTCCAACTGTAGGTGCCTGTGGGGTTTACATTGCTGCACGAGCTGCCACACCCAAATCTCACTCTGCCCAGGAAAGCAATGATGGATGTTGTAAGCATATAAAGACCTGGTTATTTGTGCACAACTTGGAACAAATATAATGGGACATTTGCACTCCAGAGCTCTCCATGGAGCAAGCCACGACTTTGTTGGCGTCAATTCTCCTCATAAACTCTTCCTCTTCTTAACCCTGTTTCCTGCCTTCACCATCCACACATACTGATCTCTAATCAGATGTTCACACACTTAACTCCAAATCCATAACTACTTCCAGGGAACCCAAACTGCAAGAGCAGGTCTGGGGTAGAGAGAGAATAAAGTAAAAGCTGTGCTTTATGCAGGATGTGTGTAAGGATCTCCAAGGACAGCTAAAAAGGATGCTAAGGAATCTCTTCTGTATGTGAGCTTACTTGTCAAAAGGGATCAGCACTGCAGACACAAAGGTAGGGGGAAAACAACCAACAGATGGTACCTAAAGCCATGAAACTAGAAGGGTCTCTCTCTTAAAGAGAAAAGTAGAGAGAAGAAAGGAGTTCCAAGCCCCTAACATTTAGAGGCCAAAGAGAAAAGAAGGCCACAAAGAAAATTGAAGAGCTGCCACGGATATAGAAGAAAAAAAGCAAGTGATTTTGGTATCCTGAAAACCCATACCAAGAGTTTTAAAAGAGTTATTAGTGATGTCAGTGTGCTGAGAGGTCAGATGAGTTGAGGATAGAGAGGTAATCATTAGATTTGGCAAGACAGAGTCATTGCCAACTTGACAAGAATGATTCGGTGGAATGATCCAGATAAAAGCCTGATTGGAGTGTTTTCAAGATAGATGGGAGGAGAAGAACTGGAAAAAGGGAGTATAAATAATTCTTCAATTTTGCTGGAAAGGGGAAAGGAGGGATGGGGTTATGGCTGGAGGAAGTTATATTTTAAGAAGGGAAAAATTTCCTCCTAGTGGTCATAATTTATCCAATATAGGATGAAAAATTTATAACAAAAGAGAAAGAGGAGGAAAGTCTCAGAGAAGCTAAGTAGGAATGCTATTAAAAGCATCAGAAGGGGAACAAAATGCAAGAAGAAACAGTGTATTCTAGGTGCTTGGAAGGAAGGAAAATGAGTGGATACCGGGCAGTAGATTTGGTGGTGTAACTAGAAGGGAATTGTTGTTTAGTTGCTCCTGTGTTCTTAGTAAAATAAGAAGAAAGGCCATCCTCCAAGAGAAGGAAAACAGACTCTGACTTTCTGACACCAAAACACTTCTCTGCCTCACCCACTCACTCATTTTCTGGAAATCTTACTTTTGAAGTGCTTGGAACTGGCCATTCCTCACTATTCTTTACCTATAGTTGTATCCTTTGGCTCTGTGTCAAGGTGCCCCAGACTCCTTTTATACCATTTGCTTTTCAAAAAGACAAGTCCAACTTCCTGACAGCATGGCATGGCTCAGTAATTTCTCCGTGGGTCTCCTTCATGTCTCACAGTCACTGACTTTGCACCTTCTTCCATTTTCTGGTGCAGGCTTTTCTTGGTGGTATTTGTCACTGGCCAGTATGTGTCTCTGTTCTATTTCAAGTCCTGAAGGAATAAAGCAACTATTCCAAGTGGGAGTATTTACTTATAAAAATAATTTGGTCAGATCTTTGAATGTGTCTGTCACCTTGGGAGGCTAATGATAATAACATCAGGTAATTTTCTCAAAGCTCCTAAACTGTTTGAATCCTGAACACTGTCAGCTGGAAAATGTTCAGTTTGATGGTCATTTTTCATTGCATATATATCCTACGGATCTTGTGCATAAGAGCTTTTGCTGCTCCTGAGGAAGAATTGAGAGATCACTGGCACTCTTTGCATGTTAGGAGGCTCCACTTTCTGGACACAATCATCTAGCTTTGAACCATAGTCCCTCAGCTCCCATCAATTCACTTGCCATTCTGTAGCACAGTTTCCTCATCCCAAAATTAGAGAGAGGAATATTCCCCCAACTCCAGAGTTGTGATGGTCAATGAGTTAAGGCACTTAATGTCTTCAATCTACCTTCTAAAAGAAGGTGTTTAGCCAATGGTGGCTGATAATTTTGTCACAAATCCTAAATAAAATCTGTAATTTTCTCTTTGTTAAGATTTTTGGCTAAAGAAATCTATTATTACTTATTACTTATCAATCTTTAAAATCATTCTTCCATAGAACCCACCATTGGTTTATAGATTAGTTTCTGAGGAGCTGCTATAACAACGAACCACAGACTAACCTTCAAAACAACAATAATTTACTAGCTCATAATTCTGGAAGCTACAAGTTGAAAATGAAAGCATAGCAAACCATAGCACCCTGAAGGCTTTAGAAGGACAGAATCCTTTGCCTCTTCTGCTCTTCTGGAATTACAGAAAATCCTTGGTAATCAGCTCACAGTTGTATTCCACCAACCTATGCCTCCACCTCCAAATGGCTTTCTACCCCGTGTGTTCTCTGGTCTCCAAATGTCCCTCACCTACTAAGGACCCCGTCTTTGTATTTAGGTCCCACTTTAATGTGAATCATCTCATCTCAACTTTATGACAACTATAAAGAGCTTATTTCCAAACAGATCAGCGTCGCAGAGACTAGGATTTAGATCTCTTTTGGGAAAAGACACTTCAACTTGAAAAAATTATCTAGGAAACAAATACTTCCAACCATACATTCTTTGGTGCAGGTACCTCCCATCATTAACTGGGATCTAGCTGAGAAATATTCAAAATCTGGCCCAGCAGCTGATACCTTTATAAACTGTTTTAAAAGTTTTGGGGCACAGTACACATAAGCATGGAAAAGAAGTGTCAGCAACTATAGTAATTTGACATCGCTGAGAAATCAGAGCATGTTTTCTATGGGCTTACATTCTTAAAAGGGAATAGACTAGATTGGATGTTGTCTCTGGTGAGTCCCATGTGGCCTGAGCTGCATTTTGATCACAGCATGAGTTGGCAAATTTTAATAACTTTGCTCAACACAGTCATCGGTGACACTATGTCTGCTTGAACAGGAGTGGTCACAAACAAAGCAAACATTTGCTGTTTTCTACTTTTCTCTACTTATTTACATCAGCCCCATTCAGTTTTTAACCTTCAGTCCTAATAATGAAGTACTATTGTTTCTGCTAACTAATTGTCTTAGCTAATTTTAAAAATCTCACTTTTCCTTTGAAAGAACACAGTCTAAACTTCCAGTGGATCATTTCAAAGTTTGCTACTTGTTTGCAAACAGCTTCGCGATTCTGTAATCTTGAACAGCTTTGTCTCAAGACAAAAGCCATATCAACGAGGAGCATTTTAAATACCTTCTATGACATAAAAGAAGTTGTTCCTCTGAAAATGAAATATGGAGCTCATTATGTTTCTTTGTTATTTCTGCCTACTGAACACATTTGCTATTGATGACACTATGTATTTTTCTGCACTTCCAACTTCATCTTCCAAATTTTTGTGTATTACCACACAGATATTAACTCTTCAAGTAAGTCATTGCTTTGGAAGATGATACATAAAACATATTGTCTAACTTATACTGAGTTATTAATCTTAAAGAAAAGAGAAGCAAAAGCAAATTCTAACACTAGGTTGCTTTTTTTAATTATACTTACATTTTAGGTTCAAGTTTAAATAACTGTTTCAGGTTTTGTCATTTAGTACTTGGATTTACTTTTTTAACAAAGTAACATAAAGAGTATTTTTTAGTTTTGTGGGGTTTTTTTCACTAAGCCTTGGCTAAATATAAATACATGCATCAGTGTACAAAGTGAAATATAAAAGTCATTACCCTTCTTCGCAACAACACTTGTTCCTTTAAGGCCCACTGCAGAGCCCATCTCTGTCATCTGTTTGTTAGATGTCCTTTCAGAGAGGGCATCTACATGTGCATGTGTGTGGAACCGAATACACAGCCATAAAACGAAAATCATCAGAGCATCCTGCACTACCCTCCTTGGCTCGCTGCATGTTCATCTTGGAGATAGTTTCATGCTAGGTAGTAATGATCTTCCAGCTGACTCCAGGCACCTGACTCTGTTCCTCCCAGTATTCACATCCCCGTGTAATCTCCTGCTGCACTGTCAGAGCCAGCCAGTTGCATACCAATAGGATGCACTGTGAACAAGGATATGACATACAAGGCAGGGATATCTGTGGCCTAAATCATGATTCAGACTTATGCAATGAGCTCCCATTACTCTCTGCTTCCTGGAAGTCATGGCTACAGCTTCAAGGCAGAACTTTTTTACAGGGTTCACCTTGGGCCAGGAATTTAGCTCATGGGTTCCAGCACCTGCCTGGCAAGTGCAAGGGCCCAGGTTTAATCCCTGGTAATCACATACAACAATGCAGGGCATGGAGACTCATGCCCACCAGCAATCAGAACCACATACCACAGTGCCAGGCATGGTGGCTCATGCCTGTAATCCCAACACTTGGGAGGCAGAGGCAGGAGAATTGCTGTGAGTTCAAGGCTGAGCTCAGGGCCAGCCTGAACTATAAAAGTGAGACCCTGTCTCACAAATGAAGAAATAAATGGTCACCTTGTCATTTCTTAAGATGTCTTCTATTCTTCATGCTAAGGAACTATGTAAATAGATGATTAAATGTATCCTGAGTATATACTGTCTAATTAATAACTGAGGAGAGTGACCGGACCCTGCTGGAGCACAGCTAGAAATCTGAAAGGAATAAAGAATGTCTCCCAGAAGTAATCACATCTCAAAATACCTTGGAAGGCAAAGGCTGTCTCTGGCTTCAGTACAGCTTTATAAAGGGATCTCTTCATGTTGGAAAATTGTAGGAACATTCTGTTAAGGTCTTCAACTTCAACTTCAACTTCAATTTCTACCCAGTCCCACCAATAATTGGTTTCTTTGATTTGTCTCTGAGGAATTCATCACTCAGTGGTCCTTAGCTGTGTATTTCATGGTAGGTGGATGGGGGCATTAACCTTGGACCTTAAGTGTCTGGCAGAATCTCTGTCTGCCTTGAGCCCATCCTTCCCAGGTATTGCCTCAAGACTGAGCACCTGACCTGAGAAAAACTAATAAGACATCAAAAACATTTAGGAGAAACAGTAGTGTTTCCAGGAAGGATCAACACTAGCCTTCTGGTCCCCTAAAAGATGCAGTGTGAGGAAATGGGATCTAGTGCTACTCAAAAGAAGACTGTTACCGTTACAGGGAAGCAGGCTTCAGGGCAAACCCTAAAGCTGAAAGAAACTGCATGTATGAGAACACAGAGAGGGAGAGCTATTTGTATATTGCTGACAAGAGAGCCTTTCAATCAAGCCCTCCCTGAATTACTCTATAGTCTCTGGACTAGGGGTTTCCAATATGTGCCAACTGAGACAGCATGTCCTGAAAACTAATTAGAAATGCAGAATTTTGAGTCCCCACATAAAACTTCCTGAGTCAACTCTGTGCCTGGAACCTAGCCAACTGCATGTCGAGAATACCCCCAAATGACTCTGGTGCACACAAAAGCTTGAACGTCACTGGTGTTAGATACAGAGACTTGATTAGAATCAGCTCTTTTAACCTAAGTACCATTATTCTGGAATGGCCAGTACCATGAGTCAATCTATGTACTGTGTCTAATAAAGCCCATCTGAATTTGGTTTTTGTATTGTTCATATAAGCTTAAATATCTTATTCTCATAAGTGATAGAAAGTTAGATGAGTTGCCTCTAGTGTAACCCTTTTTTATATTTACAAAATATATTGATTTACATTATGATATTTGGTTCCTCAAGACATCTGATAAAAGACAAAGAGATGGGTGGGGATTTATCTCAGTGGTTCCAGCACCTGCCCTGCAAGTGGACGGTCTTCAGTTGATCCTTGATAATCATATACAATTCCCGGTGTGGAGACTCATGCCCACCAGTAATCAGGATCACATGCCACAATGCCAGGCATGGTGGCTCATGCCTGTAATCTCAGAACTTGGGAGGCAGAGGCAGGAGGATTGCTATGATGTGAGTTTAAGGCTGAGCTCAGGGCCAGCCTGAACTACAAAGTGAGACCCTGTCTCAGAAAAAAAAAAAAGACAAAGAGACTAAGAAACAATATTTTGTATATAAATACCTCCTTGGAGAGATGAGAAAACCAAGATGCTTTCTCTTAGATCTTTGGTCTGACCAAAACACTTCTGGTCTGGTTCTTTCTATACTTGGCTGCCCTGAAGCTGAGGAATGGAAGATATAATTGAACAGTACGATTAATTTTTAATTTTTTTCTAATTTATTACATTGAAAAGTGCTTTGCCATTTATTCCCTCACCACAGCCCCTCTCCCTTCTCATCTCTTCCTTCTTGCTATTTTCTAGAATAAGTCAGAAGTCCTCTTCAGGGAGTGTCTTTAGTTGTGCTGTCATGGCTGCCTTGACGTCCTGAGCCAATTCAAAATGTTCACCACCCATGGTCATGAGGAAGAGCTAGAAGTCATACGAGTCCCAGATCTGATGGACAGGTGGATAAGGACATGACTCATCACAACGTTTTTAGAAGTAGAAGCCCGCCACTCCATTGGACAGCAGCATTCACCAGAATTTTTTACTGTACCTCGTAAAGACAGAAAAAGAGGAATTTCAAAATGCTTCAGAGAGTGGCAAGAACAAAGGGGTAAGTGTGTTCAAAGTGAGGAGGAGAAGGAAAAGGATTCATAGCAATGTGCTTTTACTGTTGAGCTTTTTGAATTTAACCTTTCACTCTGTATTCTGATCATACCTCGTAAAACCTTCAGCTAATGGAGTTGAGCAGACCTGAGTTTCCTCCTGACACTGTTGTGGGTGGTGCAGACCTGAGTTTGTGTCCAACTCTACTGCTTTCTGTGTCTATGACCTGAAAAGCTGACATCATAGAATTTGAGAGTAGAAGAGCCCAGGGAGAATAGAAGCAGGTAAGAGGAGGAGCTGATAAATGAGCACATTACTTGATTAAATAAGAGGGATAAATTCTGGTGTTCCATGACACACCAGAATATAATCAACAGTATATTATATAACAATTAATATAATCAATAATTATATTATACATTATTATAATGAATATCTCAAAAAACTTAGGAGAGAGGATTTTGAATGTACTTACCATAAACTATTGTAAAAGTTTAGGGTTATAACCATGCTAACTAGCCCTAAGTTGATCACTAGCCATATGTAGATGAATCAAAATACCACACTGTACCTCAATATATGAACAAATATCCTTTGTCAATCAAAACCATCTAACTAGGAAAATATTTTAACAGGAATATAAAAGTACATTAAAGACACAGAGCAAGCTGCTCTGCCACAATTTCTTCATCTGCAAAATAGGGAAACGGTACTACCTCCTTTAGTGGCCCTTCTAAAGACTTAATGAGCAGAGTTTGGAAAGACACCAAGTCACATGAAGTGCCTAATAAATTACATCCCTTGAAATGTAATAGGGTTGAATGTGGCTGCTCCCACTGTGGCTGCTCCCCTCTCTCCGCTGCCTGGGACACGTACCAGCTGTACCCAGAGCCAAGTGTCTGTGCCAGGAGAGTCCCTCCAGGAGCAGTGCCTCGGCTGTGAGCTCAGCCGGCCCGTCGATGCCCATGGACCACACAGATTTTCTCCATCTCATCTGACTGGGGCAGCTTTGGACAGGGCATCACAAGATCTTGCGCCCCAGCCTCTGTCAGAAACTACTCTTCTTAACCACGTTTTCCTTGGCAAGGCCTATTTTCTTCATAAGGAAGCAAGTTTGCTGTTGGTTTGTCTTTGAAATTGCCAGGAGAACAATTAAAAGCTTCAGCCCGTCTCACTAGTGAGTATGTCTGCTAGAATCGGCAACGTCCCCGCCACTGCCAAGCATGTTTCATGTGGGGCTGACTCTTATGGTGGAGGGGGGACAGTTATTAAAGATTTGTACTCTCTACGTTGTCTACACTGTAGCCTGCCTTGAAAAGAGGACCATGTGAAACCCAGACATGTTTAATAATCTCACTGATCTGGCCTTATTGTAGATAATTTCTTGAGTGGCACACTAAGGCATTGTGACAGATGTTAGATAGGATAGAATCTTGTATCTAAATGATATACAATGGCTCTCCATGTAATAATTACCTGGGTTTAGCTGCACCACCTTAGTACCTATGTGACTTTGAACAAGATATTCATCATATAGCACTTCCTTGAATCCATCACTTAAATCGGAAAATAGAATCAATACTTAGGGTTATTAGAAGGCTTAGGTAGTTAATCTGTATAAAACTTTAAAATAATAAATTTGCCATTTCCTAAGAATGTACTCTGTTTAAATTTGCCATTTACTGTGAACTTACTTGTGCCCTACTCTAAGCTAACCATGGTACATTTCACAGCTAAATGTATCTTGATTATAAGACAATAAAATGCATGAGTATGGTAATAATAAATAACAATGGTAATATTAATAATGGCAATAATGAGCATGCATACACTAGGCAATGTAGTAAGTATTATGACTATCTCATAATAATCCTATTAGAGAAAGTCTCTTGGAATCTCCATTTTGTAGATGGGCAATTGGAGGCAACAGAAAAGTTAAGGCTCCTGCTCAGAGCCTCACAATGAAGAATTTAAAGGGCTGGTATTTGCATTTATTCCCCCTTGACTTCATATCCCAGACTCTCGGGTGCCCATCAAAATCACATAAATCACATAAAATCACATAAATACTGAGCCATAAAGTGATGATGTCAAGATACAAATTTTCTAGAAGCCCAAGTTTGATCAAAAACACTGATGCCATGTTTTCTTCTCAAGAAAAAGGTTCCAAGTAGAAGTTCTGAGAATGGAGCAGTGAGTTTTTAAAGCTCCCAGCTGGTGGTGTGGCTAGCACTGGGCACTCTGTGAAAAGCAGGACTGTCGCCAAAGTGAAAAATGATTCCATTAGAAACTGCGTTCTTTAAACTGCAGAGTCGGCACTTCCCAGATGATACTCATTTGGTCAGTAAAAAGTGGAGGCTTTTACAGTATCCGCGTATATGAAAAGTGAGTTGCATTTAAAGGCATTGAAAAAAAGCTTTTCCAAATATGAACTGCAGAGATTAGGGAATTATACCTTGTCCACATATTAAGCTCCTTCTGAGCCATGAAGGAGGTAAAAGAATATGGTACAGATTAGACCTAAAATGCCTCCCAAAGGCCTCATGTGCTCGACAATGGGCTTTAGGGTGGTAATTGTGTTGTGGGTGCTGTACTTACTGATAGATTAATCCACTGATGAATAAATCTATAGCTGAATATGTAGGTAAGAGGTGGCGCCTGGTTTGAGGCAGGTCATTGGGGAAATGACATAAAATAGTCTATCTCCTTTTCCAGGTCCTCCCTCCCTCCCTCTTCTTCTGGCTGCCATGACATGAGCAGCTTTCCTCTGTCAGACTCCTTCATAAGGCCTTCTTGCCTTAGACATTCCCAACCATGGACTGAAAGTGTGGCCCAAAGTAAACCTCTCTTCATTTTGGTTGTGCATGTCAGGTATGTTGTAAAGAGACAATAGCTAAGGCACCACTGAAGATAACCATACAGTGTGTCAGAAGCCTGATCTTTCTGCATAGAAACAAGGTTTCTGAATATGGGAAGACAAAGGGAGGGAATGATATTGGTCAAAAACACTGATGCCATGTTTAGTTTGTCACTTGGCAGTTACCCATTATATAAATAAACACCTGTTTTGATATTATTTTATTGTTTGGTCTTGATAAAATGTACAATTGAACTATAACTAACTGCTTTTACCAATAAGAAAGCTTAGGAGAGAGTAAGTAAAAAATTGGCCCAACGGTTCTCCTCCTTATAAGGGGCTAAAGTGGAGTCTGCACTAAGGTCAATGCCCTTTCCAACACAGTGTGTCCCTTCTCCAGAGAAAAGCCAGATAAGAATTGCTAGGACTCAAAGGCTCAACTACAGGAGAAATTACTTTTATTTTCCTTGCACAGTGTGTCATCTGGGTAGAGATATATACATATATTTTTAGAAGTAGAAACAAATTGAAACTTTGCTATTAGAGAAATATCTGAGAAAAGACAGCCTAATGGCAAAGATCATGGAAAATCCCTTTTGGGATTTCACTACAAGAAAAACATTTGTGTGTGTGTAACTTTCTAACCTAGTGGAGTTTTTTTCAAGCTCATGTAAAATGTATTCTTCAAAAATAGTTACTCAATATCTTTGAATTTTTTTTGTCTAGTCTTCAAACCCTTTAAGTGGGATCAAATGCATTTTAATTTCCTTAAAATTTAGAGAATGTATAGTATACCTTTGGTACCCACTTTTCCCTTCCAAAGCATGATGTTATGAAAATGTCCAAACAATGTAATAAATGCAGGCTCCTTAAGAAATCTGGTTGCAGTATAAGTGTCAGATCCAGCAACACACTAGAATGAGTTGTATACTGACAGAGATCTAGATGCAAAATGGTAGTGGTATTCAGGATACAAAGGTGAAAAATTCACACTTTTAAAATAAGGTTTCATTTCATGTTAATGTAGGTACATGAAGGAGAAATAGGTTAGGGACATTATCACTCTGAGAAATTAAGATAGGAAAGCAAATTCAAGCCTGGTCTAGGCTACTGATAAACTTAGGACTTTTTCTCAAAATAAAAATTAAAATAAAAAAGGGCTAGCTTGTAGCTCAGTATAAATACCCTGGATTCAATCTCTAGTGCCAAAAAGAAGACAGAGGAGGAGGAAGAGAAAGGGGGAGGGGGAGGAAAAAAGAAGAAAAGAAAGAAAGAAGAGGATCCTTATAGGCTGAGAACGGGAGAGCTGTTGAAGACAGGTATGAGGTGAGTGAGTGATGCGATGGCTCACCTTGTGGAGGGAAGGGAGAGGCACAACAAACCGAACACTGTGGACAGCTTTCAGAAGCCAAGAAAGGCAAACAAGAGTTTCTTCTTCACTTCCGCCAGAAAGAGCATAAAGTGACCTTCAGATAAGAAAGCTGTAGTATGTAAGCCACTGAGTTAATGGCAGTGTGTTACAGCACTGATCAAAAATTAACCCAAGAACTAAGTTCTTCAGCAACAGTTCCTGCCAAAGAAGAACATTACCTATTGTGGGTATAAGAAAATAGTCTGGAAGCCTAGGTATCATCTTGGGTTACCTAGCGGTATCCCTGTGATTTCTTAACCTCAGCACTGTCAACATTTTGAGGATGATAACTCTCTGTTGTGGGGATGTCTTGTGCATTCTAGAATGTTTTCAGCATTCCCAGTCTGCTTACTCACTATATGCCATGATATCCTTCCTCTTAATTGTGACCGTCAAAAGTATCTTCTCATGAGAGGAGGAAGGACAGGACAATCACTCACAGCCTGAGAACCATGGCTTTAGCTTAATCATTTGCTCCTTGATTATAAAAATTTGGATAGTAGTGAGCAAGCCATCTTTCTACTATGGCCCTAATTCATAAATTAGCCAAACTCTGAGATACACAAAAAATATGATTTACTCAGTTATTTTGCTACTCAAATACAAGACAAAATATCCTTGCCTCCAGACTGGATGAAATAATCTCATGCTTGTACCAAGAGATCAGACAGGATTTATTTCTGGATGAAGTTCAGCCAATAACCTAAGGCAAGTTATTAATCTGCTCAGCCCAGCCAGCTAACTCTTTAAGCTTGTTACTCTCAGTCGATGCCAAATAGAGCTTTATATCAAATTGTGATGGGTGACTTTGTGCCCCTCTTCCTTATTTTGAAAAGTTAATTGTGGATCCTCTTCACAGCTATTACTGGCTCAAAAATCTTGATATATTAGCATGAGTAAAAGAGAGGATGAGCCCTGTGTCTCCACTGGCTGAAAAGTGTGGACATCAAATCAAATAGGAGCAAAAGCAGCCTCTGGTTCAGTGCTCTTTTCTCTGAGTTAACCCAACAAGACTACCAAAGGGCTCTTGAATTCAGATATCCAGAGAGAGAGAATGAGGAGAAAAACCATTTTCCAAAAGAAAATCTTATCATAGTTTGGCCAAGAAAAATAAGGCAGGCAAGTATGCCGGACTAGAGAAAGGATAAGAGAATAAACGACCACGAATTAACAAGGGTTAGGATGGAAGGGGAGGATAAGGTTTTGTCCTGCATATTTGTCATTTTCTTGTCTCTATGCTTTAATTCACTGGCATTTGGAGTCAGAGCTTTGGAAAACACTAGGTTTTGATGAGGTCATGAGAAGAGTGTTCTCATGCTGGTATTAGTTACTCCTAAGAAGAGGACTTGTCCAGATGTGGTGGTACATACCTGAAATCCAGAACTCAGGGGTAGGAGGATTAAAAGAGCCCAGCCTGGGATCAAACTCAGTCTGGAATGCACAGAGAGAATTTGCCTGAAAATACTAAGAAACAGGAAGAAGAAAAGGAACTGGTACAGGTTATTTGTTTTCCACCCCTAAAGGATACAATGAGAAGGTGGCTAACTGCTCACTAGGATAAGAACCCAACCTTGATAGCACCTTGACCTTTGATTTCTCAGCCTCTAGGACTGTGACAAAAAAAAGTCTGTTGTTCAATCTACATCATCTGTGGTATTTTGTGAAAACAACCTGAGCAGTCCAAGAGATACAGGTAACCAACCCACATAAAATATCTGAAGGACCTCAGTCCATTTCAGACTCAGGCTGTGACCAATTCTCACCACTAAACATGAGACCTCTGGGATGCTAATTTATATACTCACATAAACATAAACATTATGTTGAAGACAAGAACTAAATTCTCACTAGCTGTGTAACCATGAACAGTTTGTATTGCATTGTTATTGTAACTATTATTATCATTCATCTCCATATTAAAGAGAGAATAATGAGACTTGCTTTGAAGATGCATCATAAAGAGAATGAATCATATGTGAAAATGATAGGTATTTGGTAGATACTCCAAAAAAGCAATTTGTCTCCCTCCCTTTTGCAGAGTCTCTTCCAGTCTAGTCTCATCCTAATCAATTTACTGAGTCACAAATGACTGATCCAGGTTTAGCTAATCTTTGGGCATGAATGAAGATATGTGAGCCTTTATGTCTCATCTGCGTGCTTACAAATACTTATGTACCTAAATATGAATGGAAGACTTTACAGGGGTCCCCTTGTGGCAAACAACAGAAAACAATGGTTTTGCCTACCTTCTAGCCTCTGATCTTCTTGTAATACACTTGCTTCTCCTTTAAGAAGTCAATACTTTTTCACTCTGTCTGGAGATTCTTCTGGGAGCTGAGAATACCTCTCTGTCTTTCTGTCTCTCTATCTCTCTCTCTATCACACACACACACACACATACACACACACACACACACACACACATACACCTTATTTTTGGTCTCTTCAGTGAGTTTATTAATCATTATTCAAATAAAGCCATAGTGGATCAATCTCAGGAATACTGGAAATGGGAGAGTTCCCTATAGGGAACAGGGGAAGAGGATGTAACTAGAACCTCTGCAGTTAAGTTCTGTCTCCTGTGAGCCCCATAGCACAAGGCAAATTAATTAATAGATGGACAGAAGTGAGACTTAGAGAAGAAGCTGAGCTTGGGGCCTGATCCATGCTACTTCGGGCAGCAAAGATGGCAAACTTGAGCTTGCCATACTTTTTCAGTATATTGGAAGTCAGGAATGTAACAGATCACTCAGAGGTCAGCAGGTAACAAGTGTCTTAGAGGGCAGTAGTTTTGGTTCAGATTCTTCCTGTTTCTTAGTATTTTTAGACTGTAGCAGATCACTAGGAGGGCAGCTGGTTTCTACATCCTGGAACAATGAGGAATTATGCAGATGAAGGTCCTGGTGCAGTTCTGCCCTGGAGCATCACAGCATGTGGAATCCCTGAGGTCTTTGTTGCTATGGGAAGCAAAGATAGAGTTATGTTAGACATGCCATAGCTAGTCTATAGGCAGGAAAACTATGCCTAATCATAGTTTTAATTGTGAAATTATTTTTTAAAAAATTATACAGAATTGCTCCTAACAATTTCCTTTTTGCTAGGATTAGTAGTTTTATATGGAATATAATCTTGAGCTCTCAGGAGTCACCATGACAAAAGGCCTGTGTGAAAAAAATCACACAGAAGAAAGCAAAGCGAAACTGAGATTGGTGATACCAGATACTCTGAATTTGCCTATTCCTGAAGCCAGTTGGTCTATGACTTCCTAAGGATTTATGTCAAAAATTCTTATGTTTAAGCCAAAATGAACTGAATGTCTCTCATTTCCAACATAAGTGAGAGTACTGAATAATATATCCTCCCATATATATTTCTGAAAATCACCTTGGAGGGAAATTACCTGTTCTTGAGGCAAATTTTCCAGACAAAGACTGATAGCTGCTGCTCAATTGCCAGTAGGACCAACGCAGGCTCATTTGCTGAGTATGGGCACCAATGGCTAAACTGGCACCACCATTTATAATACACCTAGGAGGCTGATCACAGCTATCCTCCCTAGTTGTATAGTGGTCACAATGTCAACCAAAGAATTTCTAGTTGTTCTGAACACCTTAGAGCTAAACCAGATCTTTACAACAGACAGGAAGAGTCCTTCCTCCTTATGTGTCACACCCAGCAAGGTACATAGGGAGAAACTCACTTTAAATGTTCAAGCTATGTCTGGCTGCCTGGGGTACTTCTTTCTCCTCTACCATAGCAATCTTCTTTTCCAGAAGACCTAACCTGCGCTTTTTTCTAAAATGGCCTTTGAGAAATACACCTAACCAGGGAGATAAAAGAGGCAAAGGAAGTAAAGGAGGCAAAGGAAGTTGATGCATTAAGCACAAAGTCTAAATGATCTGCTTTCAAGCTCTGCAAGAATATAGCATTTAGAAAGGAGTCACTAATGAGAGGTTCCATTTCATTCACAAATTTTTCCTGAGGTGAAAAACTTATCTTTGTCCCAGTGCTTTGAAAATAAACTTTGAAAAATGTGTCCATAGAAATAATGAATAACTTGAATACTGACTCAATCCCTGGATTACATATATTTGGGAATTAGCAATATTTGCATGTAAGATTGTTGTACTAGACTATCCTTTTGCATTTGCGGTCAAAGTCTACTTTCCTCTGAGCATGTATCCTTCTGTATGAATTGCATAAGGTAATCCTTACAGTGCCATTTAACAATATTTTCACTTGAGTAAATTTTTGTTAATTTCTTTACATTATAGTTCAAAAACTATTTCCTGAACAAGTGACTATCATTTGAAAATGTTTAGTCTAGAAGAAGAAAATGTAAGGAGGAAACTTTGAAATGAAGGCATGAGATCATTAACTTCACTCTTCCTTTAACACTGATTAGTTTTGAAATTACTAGTCTGTTAAAGAATCTTCCCTGGAAAGCTTGGACTACATTTTCTATGCTCACTGGGTTCCTCACTTATTTAAAGCTTATTTCAAAAGCTTCTAAGCTAAATGGTAATAGAAGATTAAGACCTGATTTATTGAAATTTACATGTCCCAAAATCAAGAAAATTAAAAAAAAAAACCCACCAAGCACATACTAACCAAGCTACTTCTATGTCCCATTTGCAAATCCCATGAAAATCTGACCAATCATTGGTCAGACCAATCATTTCAGTGACATCCCTAATACAACCACTGTCAGGAATAATCCCAAAGTCACTTTCGAAGTAATTCAAGCTTTTGTAGCTTCTAGAAAACTCTTATCTGTAATTCCCCCTTCAAACTCAAGCTCTGCCTCCTTTCTCTCACAAAGTGAATATTGCCCTTGTCAGCTAATGACAGCATTGGAAGCCAACCCCTCTCTATCCTTGCCTGGAGAAAGCCTATTTCCCTTTCAGTGGAGCTCAGCCAATAGTTGCTTTTTTCTAATGTAAATTTCATGCAAACAAGCCCTGAAACTTAACAGGAATCTTTAAACCCCATTAAGCAACACAGCTCCTTAGTAGGAATTTCTCTTGGGAAGAGATGTCTTCTATTCAAATGCCATGTTATGACAAGCATGCCAGATCTGATGGGGATCTGTTCTGACTCATGATATTGCCTAAATTAGGTTAGGTGGAATATATGTGGGCATACGAAGAAAATCTCCTCAGGGCCCCGTGCTATTTTTTTACTCCCTCTGAATTATGACTATCTTCCTCTTGGAACTGTAACCCCTCTTTTTACATTGGGTACCTCACAGCATGTATATAGTGCCTGGTTTCTTCCCAGAAAAGCCAGGAGTCCTGGATACATTCAAGATTAGCTTACAGTTACATTTCTTCACCTCCCTACCTTCTTGCTGTGCTACCAGAACTTGTCTTTTGCAGTGCAATAAAAATCCTCATGTTCAAAATTTAACCTTCACATAAGGGAAGCTCTGGGGTGACTTTTGATCCCCACTATATCCCTGAAATTTAATTGATGATCAATAGCTCTGTAAGGAAAACTTTTTCATGATCATCAGTTAACAGTCTGCTCTTCTATGTGACTTAGTTTGGGGCATCCTACAGTTTCTAGTTGTAGGGCAAATCACATCCCTTTTTAAATTAAAGGAAATTAGAGGTGGTATTTGCTTTGCTGCAAGTTCTAAAAAAAAAAAAACAGAATCATAACATGTATATAAAACATACCAATAAAATCAATTTTTAAAAAAGAAAATAAATATATGAAGGTGAAATACAAAAAATAAAATAAATAAAAATAAAACAGACATAACTGAATATGAAAAATTGATTCACTCTTTTAAAAAGCCCTGTGGATCCTTTCCACCTGCCCATTGTGTAAAGCTGCCAGTCCAAGCGCAGGGTGCCAGTAGGTTGGTCTGTAGTGAAGCCTTTCCACTGGTGGTCTCGTGTGGTACTCTGCATGTATTTTCCTCTTCTTTCAAAGACATCAGTTCTCTCACATAGCACCACTTTATGACTTATTTAACCATAATTATGTCTTAAAAGACCCT
>PVIR01023691.1:0-26779 GCA_004026965.1 Petromus typicus
AACGTAGACACTATGGTACAGTTTACTAAGTGCTGTATTACGAGGAGGTATATTAATAGCAATGCATAAGATGCTATGAAAACATAGATGAAGTTTGCCTTAACTCTGCTTAGGCTGGTGGGGCAGGAAGAAGCATTATAGATGAGATGATGGCTAGTGTAAGTCTCAACAAGTGAGCAGAAGGGCACTCCAAACAAAGCAGCAACCATGCACACTGATCTGTGATAGGCTTGGAGGGATTCTTAGGAGACAGCATGCTGACCTGTGAGGCTGGACCACAGACAGTGCATACTGTGACAGGGAGAGGGTAGCAGGATATGGGGCAGACAGAGCCAAGGCTGTATCAGTGTTCTAAATGCTTCTTTGGTAGAGGTTTACATCTAAATACTAGAATTTATGACCATATCAATTCCGTGAAAAGATTAAATGACTCAAATCAGTACAGAACAAGTCAGTGATAATGGGACATGACTGACATATTGTCCGTCTGGTTTATTAAAAGCATGCAGTTACTGCATATGTTACGCATCTGTTTCTCAGCATCTGGACCACTCTTCATGATGCATTTGTAAGAAGGTTACTATGTGTTCTAATGAGCAGAGCTCTTTCACTTCCAGTCAGTTATGTCTTCCTCTGCACAACGTGCATCTTTGCCTTAGCTTATCATGTAGTTCGACAAACAGGTCCCCAAGTATGCATACTGAATAGTGGAAAAAATGACCTTTCCATACTAGTCACAAGAGACTGCCCATCTGTGAAGTCTGTGGACAGAAGCACCTGGAATGGGTCCTGAAATGTCTTTTGTTAAAAAGCTTAATTTTTATTGAGTTAACAAGGGTTTAAAACCACCTTTGCATTCTAGAAGGACTCTAGCTTTCTGTAAGTCAGAAGAGCAGCAAGCAAGCTGTTAATAATCTGAGAGAGGAAGGGGCCTGCCCTGGGTCTGTGGGGTAGAGGGAAAGGGAAATATGTTTGAAAGTTAAGGACCCGCCATGTCCAGAATGAAATAGCTGCTCTGGCCTCGGGTGGGGCAGCAGGAAGAAAGTTTTGCACTAGAGTGACTGAACTGGTGAAGCAGTCCCTGACCAACACTTCGGGAATATGGGGGTAATAATTTATAGGCTCTACAGCTTAGAGAAGTACACTTGAATAACGTGAAAATGCTTATAAGTATAGCACCTTAGAGAGTTCAAGATAAAATTATAAATTACTTTAGACTAAATGATGGCTAATTAGGAACAGATTAAGAACAAATGATCACAGCAGTGGTAGACACTCTAGACATACACTACACAGTAAAAATGTTTACACACACGCACAGAATTACAAATGTAGAACTTGGGCCAGGATTTAGCTCAGCGACACAGCATCTGGCTAGAAAGCGTGAGGTCCTCAGTTCACTCTCTGATAACCCCTAAACAAAAGGTATAAAAAACACACACACACACGAATATTGTATACTAGAAAATCTTCCCTAATCTTTTTTAAAAAATACAAATAGAACATGAACACACACACTCACACAAGAATATTGTATACTAGCAAATCTTCCCTAATCTTTTGGTTTTTCAGACAAGGTCTCACCCTTATAGTTCAGGCTGGCCCTGAGCTCAGCCTTGAACTCAGCAATCCTGCGGTCTCTGTCTCCCGAGTGCTGGGATTACAGGCGTGAGCCACCATGCCCGTCACTGTGGTATGTGGTTCTGATTGCTAGTGGGTGTGAGTCATCATGCCTGTCATTGTTGTATGTGGTTACAAGATTGGGACTCTGCGCTTGCAAAGCAGGCACCAGAACCACTGAGCTAAATCCCCAGTCCCTTCCCTAATCTTTTAAAAAAAATACAAATAGAACATCTAGTTCTTCCTATATTTCATTAGATGATTTTCACACCTGACTGTGAAGACTATTCACATGCTTCATTCTAGAGCTATTCCTGGGAAAGAGAAAACAGAGCAGTATGACATAAATAATGGTGAAAATTGAGGCTTCTCTGCTTTTCTTTTTGCTGATGGCTTTCCCAGTGTTGCCAGGAAAAAGTGGTTGCTCAGGGTTCTAAGATTCCATAGCATTTGTGTCCATACTTTGATTTACATGTTTCTACAATACAGTGTTATGCTTAACACACAGTACTGTAATTTATTTTTTTTTTTGTCATTTCAAGAGATGAGAAACTCAACAACTAACTTGTCTGTTCTTAGCAGATATGAAGCATTCAACAAAAACTTTTCAATGAATATGTTTGAATGAAATATTTCAGAACAGGAGAAGGGTGGGGGATTTAGCTCAGTGGTGCTGTGCTTGGCTGGCAAGTGCAAAGTTCCGAGTTCGATTCCTAAACTGGAGGAAAAAAAGCAAAACAAAGAGAGAATATTTGAAGACTTGGACCAGTCTGTAATAGATACATAGTAAATTCTAAAGTAGCAAGAAAACTTACAAAAACAACAGGACACAAGATCAGAGATATGTAACAGGAAAAACAAAGCCAATACTATGGCTTAGATAGATGCTGGTACACAGAGGAGACACTTGGCTGAGGTACCTACCACCTTTTCCTTGAGGAAATGTTATTCTGCCCACATATCCAGGCCAAAAGCTGGCAGTGCTTTGTAAGGAAATAGCCCCTCAACTCCTGTAAATGGAAGCATTGCCAGCAGAAAAATAATAAGTCTGGTAAGATGGCACACGAAGTAAAAGTCTAAACTCTTTATCCCCTAACTCTTCACATATAAGGGGAAAATGAATATTCAGATATTTGGAAAGAATCATGAGTTTCTATGAACTACAATGTAGGCAAAATGGAATTCACAAGCTGCAAAAGTCTCTGTCTTTTGGGTCAGAAAGATAAAAGCCATCTGATTAATTTCAGCAACTGATAACCTTTAATGAGAATAATAACAGTCTTCCTAGAGTAGCAAGACTGATAGAGATTATTTCAGGTAATCTAGCTTAAAATATAGTGACCAATATCAGCAGAAAAGGCAGGAAGTCTGGCAGGTGGGCTGTCTGTATACCTATCAAACTACCTACAGGTTTGTATTCACTCACCAAATCACACAGTTCAACTCAAATCATATTTTGGAATGAAATTTTAAATATAACTCTGAAACTTGTTTTTTAATTTACCATACAATGAAGATCCACAGATCTTTGTGTTTATAAAGATTCAAGAGACTGTATTTTATTGTTTTATGGTACTTGAGATTGAAACTGGGCTTTTCTGCATGCTATGAAAGCACTCTTACCACTAATCCTTTGTATTTTAGAGTTCAGTTTGTGTGAATAAATATGCACCAATCAAGATGAAAGGGTAGTAGAAGGAGCCACATGCGAGTCCACTGAATGGCCTCTGGTTTTCTTTTGGTCTCTGTGTATCAGAGACCACAGGATACAGGAGTGGTATGAACATAAGCTAAGTAAGGACAGGATCTATGTATTTCCCACTTTTCTAAGTACTCAAACTATTCCTGGTAGGTGGTTAAGTACTGAGGTAGTATCTGTCAATAGGTTGGATGAAATGAACACCAGATCTACTCCAGGCTTTCCCAGTTCCCTTATATGAAGTGGTGTCATACTCATCACATTTAAAAGTAAATATATGAGCTTAAGTTTTACTAGAAAGAGAAAATAAAGATGCTTAATATTTTTATCAAGAATTTGAGGGCTGGGGATTTAGCTCAGTGTTTGCGGCACTTGCCTTGCAAGTGCAAGGGCTGGGTTTGATTCCTGTAATCACATACAACAATGCAGTGGAGACTCATGCCCAGCAGCAATCGGTACCACACACCACAGTGCCCAGTGTGGTGGCTCATGCCTGTAATCCCAGCACTCGGGAGGCAGAGGCAGGATTGCTGTGAGTTCAGGGCTGAGCTCAGGGCCAGCCTAAACTACAAAGAAGTGAGACCCTGTCTCAAAAAAAAAAAGAATTTGAATGCCGAGCATGGTGGCTCATGCCTATAATCCCAGCACAGAGGCAGGAGGATTGTTGCGAGTTCAAGGCTTGCCTGGGCTACACAGTGAGTTCAAGGCCAGCCTGAACTACAAAGCAAGACCCTGTCTAACAAAAAACATAAAAAAAAGAATTTGGGGCTTGGTGTGACAGTGAATATCTGTAATCACATCCCTTGGCAGGCAGAGGGAAGAAGGCTGCTAAGAGTTCAAGGTCAGCTTGGGCTACACAGTGAGTGTAACAGAGATCACAGTTGCTGTAAACATTCCAAGGAAGGATCATAGAGCCAGAGAAGTCACCATGAAAGACACAGTAAGGAACACATGAAATACAGGGGCTAAGTGACAGGAAGAGAACAATCCACAGAAATGAAGTAGATGCACATGTGGGAGATTCAGTCTTAAAAGGAAAAGGGACATCCTTCTTTTGAGCCAAAAGCAGGGGGAAAAGAACAGGTAAAGAATATTTTTTGTTGTTGTGCCAAAAGTATGAGTAGTAAGACATATAGTATGATTTTCAGTCATGGGAAAGTATTTTTAATTAATTATAAGTGAGTTTGGTTATAGCTCTTCTGTAGAATGTTTGATATATTAAAACTCGAAAACCCTTTTATAAATATAAAAATTCCAAGTATTATACAATATGTAAAGGTTACTTGATAAAAATAGGTGAAATGTAAGTACAGGCTGAAAATCACTTATCTGAACTGCTTGGGATCAGAAGTATTTTGGATTTGGAGGGTTTGGAATATTTGTATGTAATGAGACATCTTGAGTAGGACCAAGGTGTAAACATGAAATTCATTTATATTCCATATTTGCCTTAAACATGTGGTCCTAGGGTATTTTCTACAATATTTTCAGTTGGCTGGGACTCCTCAAAGGAGAACAGACATGTAATTTCCCACTTGTATCACTTCATAAGGTTCAGAATTTGAAACATTTTGACTTCCAGAGTTGGGATGCTCAGTCTCTACTGGGTTTGAAGTCCTAACTGGAAAAAAATTCTAAAGAGATTAAGATGCTAGTTAAGTATTTTATGCTGGTGTATCATGCATGTTAAATATCTTGTTTTATCCAGAAATACAATAAAAATTCAGGAAGAAATACTTGCCAAAGAAAGGCACACATGGTGGATTAATAGACCTGAGTTTTGCCAAATATTTCTTATAGTGATCTTCACTCAATTCATGAGCTTCCTCTAAAATTTTCCTTTGGCGACTGGGTATTTGCTATAAGAAAAAAAAAAGAAAAAAAAATTTTAGGAGACTTACATTTATAAAAAGAATCATTAGGCTAGGTGCAGGGGCACACACTATAAGCCCAGCTACTCAGGAAGAGGGAGACAGGAGGACTGCAAGTTTGAATCAAGCCTGGACAACTTAATAAAACCCTGGAACAAAATTTAAAAAGAAAAAGCTCAGTGTTCCCTGGGCGCAACCCCCACTATGGTAGAAAGAAGGACTCACAGGTCCTGCCAAAACATGCCAGACTAAAATAAGGCCCCAACACAACAGTATCAGTCTTAACTCCAAGCATGCAGTGTACCATAGAAACCATCTTCAACAGACTGTTGCCCAAACTTAAGTGTGTGCGATACAGATTATGCTGCAGTTCCTCACACAACTATGTGAGCATCTAATTACAAAATATTATAAATTAAGTGTTAAGTGTTTTTTTTCTATTTTTCTATAAAGATGGGATCCATGAGAACATTTTAAGAGAATGCTCACTTCATTTCTTTTCTTTGAACTAAACTCCCTCAAGTCTGCCTAATTTTAAAAAGAACTAATTCATTACAAAGCTTTGATAATCCAATCTCTTAAGTTGCTACTGAAAAGACAGATGGGGTATTTAAAAACTAAAGATCACAACTGTTAAAAGTCCTGATATTTATAATAGGCAATGAAGTTCATTTTAAAAACACGTGCGCCTACCTACCTCAAATGTGTGGTCTAGTCTGTAAACGGGTGATGAGTTCATAGCACTGACAACCTCTAGGACACCATTGAAGTTGTTTAGCTCTTGAAAGACTTGTAGAATCTCAATTATTCGACTCACCACAGCTACTCTTTCTTCTAAATTTTCAGTTTCTACAATACACCTGGGAATAAAAAAAAAATTGAAAATTCTGACATTTTTCCAATAAAGTAATAGTTTATTCGGGGAGAGGGAAGCCTCGAAGGCAAGCAGTCCTTCCCCTCAGGAGTGGGCTTCTCTAGGATGGGACATCGACCCGCCTTTCTTCGCTCTGCTCCAGTTTTAACGCACATCCATGCCTGAGAATCACTGTGGCAAGTAACAGGAATCTCTCACACTGAAATGGCAAGAAGTTGCCTTCAGCTAAATAACCTAGTAAGAAACAGGACAGAAATGAAAGTGGTCTGTATCTCCTAACAGGTATGTCCATCTTTTTAGGTCTGACATATTTTAATTATTAAGGTGGGAAAAGCCTGCATAGTTAAGGATATTTAACTGTTTTTCCCTTCTCCTTTATTGAGTTTATTGGTACATTTTAGATAAACATTATGATGACATAAAAAATTTGTACCTGTGCATGATATACCTTGATTCTCATTTTTTTCCCCATTCCCCTCCCCTATCACCCCCCAGTCCCCTATATACATAAACTTTGTTTCTACTTTTTTGTTTTTACTATCATTTTTTTCCTTCATTTTAGATGAGATCAGGCACATTCAGAGTAATATGACCATAAACGTTTCTTCATTTTAGATACACATCATGATCATATTCATCACTGGGAATTTGTACCTGTGCATGATATATCTTCATTCTCATTTTTCCCTTGCCCTGCCCTTTCTATAACCCCCTATCCCCTATATACATATGCTTTGTTTCCAGTTTTTTTTTTCCACTATTGAATTTTTTCTTTCCGTTCTTGACTTTGCCCTGCCCATTCTTTCCCTTCTCCCTTTGAACATTTTCTTTCTATTTTATATTACCTATCACATACATTCAAGACCTCACTTTATTTAACTTGGTAATGAAGAAATCAAGAAGAAAGATTCAGGAGCAAATTTTAAAGTTTTACTTTTTAAACGTATTTACATTAAATGAAACAAATATAAGGAATCCCTAACTTTTCAGGTGACCTGGAAAGCTTTTCTTTGAGAACTTAATTCAGGTCTTTTTCCATTCTTTTCCCTGTCAATAGCTGTTGTTCTGATAATCCCAAGATATTCTGTTATCAATCTCTTTATCAACTTTATAAAATACTACTCAAGTCATAATGTTTTTACTCAGAAAAATACAGCTAATGGGCCGGGGAGTTAGCTCAGTGGTTCCGGCGCCTGTCTTGCAAGCGCAAGGACCCGGGTTCAATCCCCGGTAAACACATACAATACTGGGCGTGGAGACTCCACCCAGCAGCAACCAGCACCACACACCACAGTGCTGAGTGGCTCACGCCTGTAATCCCAGCACTCGGGAGGCAGAGGCAGGAGGATTGCTGTGATGTGAGTTTGAGGCTGAGCTCAGGGCCAGCCTGAACCACAAAGCGAGACCCTGTCTCAAAAAAAACCTAAAAAAAACAGCTAATACATAATAATTTCTTGTCCCCAATTTATAAAATTGAATTACGGACTTCTGACAATAAATAATGTGAAGAGCTCTTCTGAGCTCCTCTAGTAAAACTGGTAAAGTTAATACAACAAAGGAAAAAGAAGAAAATTCCTGAACACAACAGTGGAAATGGACTTAAGAGCAATTGAAGAAATATCTATTCATGAAATATCTACACTAATTTGGAAAGAGAAGTAAAAGTCAGTTATACTTTACCTAAGACTGCTCCCTCTTTCCTTTGTTTTGGAGCCTTTGCTCCACCTTGCTTAGCCTGGAATAGCTAACTTTCCTATGCAGAGGAGCAGGACTTCAGCACTTTCCATCCTGCCTTCGGCTGTCTGTTGCTAAAGCAGAAGTCCGGGTGAGTGAAGTTTAGAACTGGGTAACCAACTCCCTTCTTTTACCCAACTCTCCACCTGGGCTGTAGAATGTTGTGAAGACTAAGAAAACAGCCCTTGGTCTGGTTCCTAAGACAACTGGTTCTACATTGGGAGAGGCAAATCAGAGAACTTGAGGCTACAGTACCCTCCTCCCTACCCCAACTTCTTTATAGCCACCAATCAAGCATTAAGCCCCCAGAGCAGGAATGTCACCTAGACAGAAGTTTGTCCTTCCCTGCCCCAAGCCAGGTTTCAAAGAGACCACTCCCAATCCCTTGTCATTCATGACTAAGTGTGGGAAGTTTAAACCAAAGGTGCTCTCAAGACCATAGAGGTTGTGGTGAAAGGCAGCTAGAAGACTTCAACATATAAGGAAGATAACAGCCTAAATTGTGTGTGTGTGTGTGTGTGTGTCTGTGTGTGTGTGTGTGTGTGCATGTAAGAGAGAGAGAGAGAGAGAGAGAGACAGACGGACAGACAGAAAGACAGACAGAGTCAGAGTCAGACACAGACTGACAGAGATGAGTAGAATAGACTTCAATAAGATAATCCTTCAATAAGATAATCCAGGTGGTCACTGATTAAACAAAGAAGAAGGTAGCAATAGCAGCTCTGGAAAGGAGAAATGCAACAGTTATCTAAAATTCCAGGTTTCCAACAAAAACTTAGGAAGCATGCAAAGACACAGCTGATTGAGAGAAGGGAACAGAAACTGCTCGTGAGAGCAGCCAGAGGTGGCCATTACGAATACGTTCACAGAACTAAAGGACAGCAGGATAGAGAAGTAAGGGAAGAATAATGACAGTGTTCATCAAGAAGGAGACTCACCAGATGCAGAAATAGTTTTCTTAAAAAAGAAGCACACAGAAATTGTGGAACTGGAAAGTACAATAACTGAAATGAAAAACTGGAGGGGCTCATAATAGAGTTTAACTGACCAAGGGAAAAAATAGTTCATATGAATAGAACCACGGCTCAAAAACACTTACCCAGATATACAAACTGAGAGAACTCTTTTCTAGCTGACCCACTGCACAAGAAAACACTAAAGGAGGTTCTCCCTGGCTGAAACCAAGGAATCCTAGGTGGGAACTCCAATCCACAGAGAGCACCAGTAAAGACAGTTATAAAAGACACAATAGGTACAATTTTTTTTGTTTCTTTTGCCTGATTTGAAAAACAACTTATAAAATAATACGTATAACTGAGGCCATACATTTCAGTGAAATAAATAGGACACATGTGTAAAGATTGAGTAGTCTCTCTGGTGTAAGAAACTGCAAGAGGAAATGATGAGCAAAATGTAGAACAGATGATGTAACATAGGAAGTACAGGTTCAAAAGGGGAGGGAAAGTAGGGAGGTGGGAGGGAGGAAGGAAAGAAGGGAAGGAAAGATGAGAAAAGATGGAAAAAATGGAAACAAGGTTTTTTAAAATGGGGGGGGGAGGAAGAAAGTAAAGTAGGAGAATGGGTAAAAAACAAGAGCTAGGATGTATCATGTACAGGCACAAGTCCCCAAAGATGACTGTGATCATAATGTATACCTAAAATGTACCAATAAACTTAAAGAAAAAATAAAATAAAATAACATGTGTGAACATACTATTGGATCTATGACACACAAATATGTGTGTAACATATGCCAGTGATACCAGAAAGTAAGTGAAATAAAGCAGTAATGGGTTTAGAGAATGACAGAAAATGGCAAAGTAACAAATGAAAACAGTATATTGTCAGATTTGCATCACCAGTAGATGTAATATGTATTGCAATATCATGAAAAGGGAAGAGAAGTCATAGGCCTATAAAGAAGTAACATTTTTATAACTAGAATTAAACTACTACAAATCTGAAGTTGATTTTGTAAGTTAAGCTGTATTTGGTAAACACTAAGGAAACATCTTTAAAAAAAACTTTCAAGAATATCATGAAAGATATAGTTAGTGAAATTAAAATGCTACATTAGAAAAATATTCAAAAAGATATAGGACACATGGAAATAAAATTGCTCTGAAATTCACAGCATAGCTGACTTAGCTAAATGTGGTGATTACTCACTTCTCAAACCACAAAGTGAGATTAGTGGTGTGTCGGATCATTTTCAGAAGATTGGGTGAATTAATTTCTTTGTCTTCTTTTGTCCACACACTTCCAACCAACTCTGATGGCTGCACAGCTCTAGAATCAACACAGAATGTTATATACTTTTCCCACTGATACAGACATTTTTGTTAAGTCAATGAGATAAAAACTGAATTCCTAGCCTAGCATAACATTTTCACCATCAAAAGATTTATGAAAACAAGGCCCAACAAAATTCATCATTATGTATTTTTACTACAGACATAATATATGGATGTACTTGTGTACATTTACTATTGCTTTACAGCCTCATTTTGCTTTAGGTGAGTTTCAGATTTCTGCAACTTTTGTATCACATATATATAAGGGGACAGAATAGGTATTTCAATAATAATATCTAATAATCAGTTTTAGAGGGTAATCTCTAAAATTCATAAGACCTATCGTTTTATCTAAAGGAGGGAAGAAAAAAAAATTACTACAGAACAGTCTACTCTGGGAAATAAAATAGATTCCTAATAGAAATTTTAGGAATATGATGACGATCTTTGGCAGGAGATCTACAAATTCAGATCCTTTTCTCTTTTAGTTATTAAAAATAAGTAGTTTAGAGATTCTAAATAGAATCTGAAACCAGAAACAGATACTTTTCACAGTAGTTCTACCTTTGTAGAACCGTAAACTAAAAAGCGTGCTAACTGACATGTGGTGACTCAAGTTTACCAGAGCAATAGCTAAGAATCACTGAGCGTTTACTTTGTGCCAGGCAAGGTGTTAAGCACTGTACACGTGACTACTGTAAGCATCACAACAGCTCCAGAAGTAGGGATAGTCGGTCACTGGCATCATTTTAAACTTGAAGCAATTAAGAAGCAGAAAGATAAAGGTTACATGAGGAGGTTCAAGCTGTGCAAAATTCCAAGCCAACAACTGCTAAAGCCAGGATTTGAACCCAACTTCTCTAACTAGGGGTGACTACAGAAAAGGAGCTGATATAAATTAAAACACAGCAAGGAAACCAAGGCTGTAAAAGAGCCACAACTTCCTGCCAATCTTATTATTACTATTTTATGTACAACCTCATTTACATCTTATAGCAATCCTATGTGTCAGAAATGGGAATTAATTTTAAAAAGAATTCTTTTTGAAGTGATTTTTCAGCTTGAAGGTAAGGTTACATACCGGTACAGATCTGATTCAAGTAAAGTGAGTTGTCGAGCAATTTCTATTGGGTGTAAGGTGAGCAGGTCAAAAGTCTCTGTGTGTCCAGGTCTGCTTATGTGCCATTCAACTGTAGGAGGTGAGCTCTGAAATGTAATATTATGACCTGGTCCATTGTCTCTGGCAATTTTTTTCCTCTGGATTATCTTAGTGATGGATTCAACCCATTTTTTCATTGCTTTACCTGAAATACATTGTATTTTAAAATAAAACTTAAATACTCTTTATTTAATATTTTATATGGTTTAAAATCATTAATACCTGACTATAACTTTGTTATAAAAAGTTCCAATGATCAAAATAAAAACTTCAAGTTCCCCTTTCCCAGTCCCCTTTCCTAATCCCCCATCTCAATCTAGCTCTTCTTCACATGGGTGATCATTGTTAATAATAATTTGGTATATATCCTTCTAAATCCTTTCTCAGTAAAATTAGAAAGTAATTTATAAAGATTTTTCACCTAAATTGTTCTGAAAGTTAATTCAAAATAATATTTTAAAAAACCTCCCACAAAGTTGTATTTTACACAAATTACAAGCTTGATAAAGACAGCTTATAAATACTCACCATTAACGTAATAAACACTGCATTTTATAAAGCAGTGAGTGTCAGAGGGCTGATTCTTCACATTATAAAGGGACTGGATGTGACTGTTGTGTACTGGAAAGCATTATAATTAACCCTTTATTCTCTGGATTTAGCGTATACAATGGAAATAAAAGCACATTCATCCAGGATAGTCTTGGAACCACACAGTCACAGATTTCTTTTATTTTGAGACAATATCTTGCTGTGTAGTCCAGGCTGCCCTCAAACTCTGTGTTCCTCATGCCTCCTAAGTGCTGGGATTACAGTGCACCACCTCACCTCGCCAGAAGTTTGAAAACTAGAAGGGAAACCTTGGAGATCTATAAAATCACAGCAGTTACTGCACACATTCACTTATGTGTAATTCAGATAAGTAACTCAGCTTAAATTTTAACCATTATGAAGTGATCACTAAATTAATGCACTAAATGAGAATACACTGAAATTCCAAAGTAATTGTTGTAGGTCTAAATGTTGTTTGATGAAAATTTTTGATTTTTTGTATTGGTTATGGAGTCATTATTATACATATTTCTTGACAACACTGAACAATAATGACATCAATAATCATGTTAGTATTTTTATTATATATAAAAGTAGATATTTAGGAAAAAACATACCTCTTACTGTTCCAATAAATTCCTCCATTCGTTGCAAAAGATCTGCATCTCTTTCAAAATCATAAAAATGGTGTTCTACCCAGTGTCGACATACATTTAATACTCTGTGGCATTAACACAGAATTGAATTACGTGGGGACTCAAACAAAAATGATTATCGCAATGAATAGTACAAACAAAAAACAGTACAGTAACTCCTATTAAATAATCTTAGAAGTGACTAACGCTTCCAAATTCTATGTTAATTAAGACTTACATTAGAATTTCTGTTGGTTGCTCTAATTTAATTAACTCATTTTGCTTGTTACCTCTTCTCTGCTTGGGAAAGGTCTTTATATACTTCAACTTGGAAAACAGAAGTCTGATAAAGACTTGTTTACTTCAAGCGGTCAAATGCTTACCGCAGTTGCACAGGCTGTATATACTCTTTTCTAAATCTCTTCAGTTCTGCACTCAAGGGCTGATCCCCACTCTCCAGAGCTATGCGGTCAGCTTCTGTTGGCTCAGGTTCTGGAATTTCAAACCTAACAGAAAACAGAGAAACTTATGGAAATATTAGTTATATCAAATTCTACAAACAAATCCAAAAACTCTTCACTAGCTAACAACATCAAGAAAATAATGTTAAAAAATTAATGACAGGATTACAGAATAAAAAACAGTAAGCTTCTGTAACATAAAGGCTGATGACAATATTTTAAAAAGGATATTAATACTGGCCAGTGAAGGTAAAAAAATGTAAATATATATAAAACATGCAAAATCTAAAAATAAATGTGACTACAGAGTTCTGGGACTGATGCTCATTTGGCAGTTTGCAGCATTACTGTACATCGGCTGACATAACGTTTGAGGGTAGCCAAAGCTTGGAAAGTGGCTTGCTGCTTGTCTGGGCAGATGAAGTGCTCTGTTTGACAGCAGTGTCTGTTCACTGACAAGGTCTATGTTACTCAGTATGTAGGACATTTGAAAACTTCTGTTAACATCTAAATCATGAAAAATATAATTTTCAAAGTACGAATTATACATTTATATATAACTAAATTGATTAATGCTACAAATTTTAAGTTCTGGACACTAAGTTTGTGTATAAAATACAGAAAACTTATATTTGTATTTAAATAATCAAAACTATATGCCTATAGAAAATAAATGGTGTTTTAAATTTCTAAAAGGGTACAATTTAAATCTCATGCAAAACATTTTTGAGAAATGTATAGGATCTTCAGTGTTCCTTTTAGAAAATAAATAATTCAAACATTTAAAAATTGACAGACCTTTCTATTATAAGACTCAGTAGTTCTTGAGGTTTGCAAAATGATCTGTACGTTGTAAGAAATGTCCGAACAAAATTGGGATCTGAGAAGAAAAGGAAGAATATCTTATCATTAAAGACTTTGATTCAGAATGATTAAAACTATTACATTTTCAAGAGATCAAGTAGTGAATTTTAAGTCTCTGAAAGTTTTAACATGTAGAATACTTTGGCCTTTTATTGTACTGCTAGCTTTAGTGTTTCCTAAGGCACTGGCAAGAACACTAATTAAATTTTGTATCAAATTATTTCTTGCCCTCTGCCTCTCTGACCAAATGGTCTCTCTCTCTCTATCTCTCTTTTTTTGGAAGCAAGTTTATTTATTGCAGTGCTGGAGAACAAACCTAGGGCCTCTGAATTCCAAGGAAAACTACACTGAGCTGCATCCCCAGCCCTGGGCTAGCTGGTCTTAAACTCTTCACTGGCTACAGGAATACATAAGGAAGAAAAATAAAGCCAGAGCAGTGAGCCAGGGTCCTAACAGGATCTCAAAGCATCACCAGTAGGTCTATTTCCCTAAAGAGAAATGCAGCAGTAATAATCTGTTAATTTCTTGAAATTCATACTGATTTATATAGAAAATCAGATACTAGATTTTTGAAAGCCTGTTAATGGGACATATATTAACTAGATGCGAATAAAAGTTGGGTCTTTAGAAGTAGGTTAAGTACTGCTTCCGGCCGGGCATGGTGGAGCACATTTGTGATCCCAGCACTCAGAAGGCCAAGGCAGGAGGATTGCAAGCCCAGGGCCCTGTGGGTCCCCCAGTTCAAGACCAGCCTGAACTATATAGTAAGACTCTGTCTTTAAATCAATCAACCAGTCAATCAAAATAGTTTATAAATATATAACAAGCTATCACATGAGAACTGTACAAGTTATTGTTTTGGTCCTATTGATAACTTTCAATTCCTTTGATTTCAGAGAGTCACAAAGAGAGTTTAATCACAAGAGCAGAAGTTTCCAACCCCTTCTGTCATAGGACCTATTTTCTGCTCGTACGCCTGTGAAGTAAAACAGGAGACAGAATGAGCTCACTTCCTTAGGCTTGGCCTCTTGTCTTTCCTTGACTGTATTCTCCAAGGTCTGGAGAAAGGGGGTGTCAGCAGCACAAGAGACTTTGGCTAGCCTTTTGTGCATAAATGAGGAGAAAGACATCTTCTCATACTGGGAGGAAAAATCTCTTCTCTAACTCAAATTTCCTCCAGGTCCACATTTAAGTTGTTAAGACTCTTAAAAAGAGGAGAAAGTTCATTAACTTGATTGAGAACATTCTCCTGTTTAAGTACTAATAAACTCTAATGATAAGTTCCCTGAGGATAAAAAACAGCTTTATTTTTGTTACTTGCCATGAAGCAAAGCTTTCTAAGTATATTGCCTAAATTTTACCAGCATGAAACTTTGCAAAATCAGAATGTATTTGGAAATTTTCTTTGATTTATTTATTATTGATATTGGTGACTGAGCCCCCAGGGCCCTGTGCTTGCAGGGCAATTGCTCTGCCCCTGAGTTATGTGCCATCCTTATTTTATTTTGAGACAGGATCTCATTAAATTGCACAGGCTGGCCTTGAATTTGTAGTTCTCCTGCCTCAGCCTCCTGAGTAGCTATGATTGTAATGTGTTTGTCACTGTACCCCAATGAAAATTTCAATTTATTTTCTTTTAAGAACTACTCTAAATTTAGCCTTAAAATAAAAATTTATAATTAAATTTTTATCCAAAAAGAAAATTCATGAATTTACCATAAGACAAAGGTCTAACTCTAATTTATTGGTATTTATGTGGTCATTAACATACTGAGCTGATGTCAATATCAGACACTCCTGAATTTAAAATATTTTAAGTCAAAGAAAAATGTACAGAATAAAAATTGGATTTCACTGCTTGATTTTCCTTTACCTTTATACCTTCTGAAGCTAGAGTAGATTACTGATAAAAGTAATTTAAATACATATAATCTTTTAACAATTTCCTTTCTGTTGGTATTTTATTGTTTGTCTTCAGTTACAGAGATCCTCAGTTAAAGACTAATGTTTCATCCAGAAGAAAAGATTTTAAAACAGAAGGCTGTACAAGATTTTAAAACAGAGATTTTTATCGATCTCATCACAACCTTCCCTTCCAAGAATCTTCTTCCTGTTCTACAAATCTATTTGTAAGGTGAGGCTGCTCAAACCAGCATGTGTTTAGGAAGTGACAGCAGTGGCCACAGCAGGGTTGCTCAGCTGTCGCGGTTGGAGAGAGATCCCACACCTTCAGTACAGTTTCTGAGAGTCCCTGAGTGACGTTTCAAATTTAGCCCCTCCCCCCACGTTTTAAAGAAAAAAGGTATTTCAGCCTAAAATCAACATGCAAGTCACTTTCTTCTTAAATGCCCCCCAAAGTCAGGCTAGAAAGTTCTGCAATGACAAAGGAACTTGTAAATTTAAAACAGAATAAAAGCAAGCTCTGGTTGAATTAAACCGTGTTTTAAGAAAAGTATGGTTGGGGCTGGGGATTTAGTTCAGTGGCACCGTGCCTGCCTCTCAGGGGCAGGGTCCTAAGTTTGATTCCCACTACTGCAAACAAAGAAACAAAAAGAGTAAAGTATGGTTATTTATTTTAAAGGTACACTATTTAAAAACTGACTTTTCATCTTAAACTAGAATTATTTAAAACAGCTTTGCATCTTAAACTGAGGATAATGCTGGTCCTTACGGTGAGCCCCAAGGCCACACTAGCAGGATGGAAGCTTTTCAGCTCCTAACAACTATCACACAATGTTCTCAATGGACTTTCACCTCATTTGTTCCATATGATTTCTGTGAGGTGATGGGGGCAGGTGAGAGATGTGAGAATGATCTAGGGTCACAGTGAAGGGCAGAAATGGAACCAGAACTCAGGGCATGTGATTCCTCTTGGGTGCTCTGTCTACCGTTATCATGTAACTTCCTTCCCTGGAGGGCTCCTTAGTTTCTCCAGCTCTGATATCTTCATTCATGGGGTTATGCAATCACTATAAATTTATGTAAATGATTAATTTAGAATGTAGTTTAGCTACTGATCTTGGTTAAAAGCACCAGGAGTCACTGAAAAATGAGCAGTCCGTTTGTGACTGTGTAACTTCTGGGAGAGAAGCCTTCTTCCAGATTTCTGGGTCAGCAGTGCACTGCCTGTGGCCGGTGCTCAGAAGAGCAGCGCCTGGGGCTGGCGGTGGGTCAGTAAATCCTCCTGCAGGCTTCACTGTCCTACTATGTTCTAAAGGGATTCAAATTTGTTTTTAGCTTGACAGGCATAGCTCTCTTGCCAAAAAGAAAAAAAACAGCAGAAACCAAAAAATATACAAAAAACTGGCAAGTTTAAATATTTACAAATATTTTAAAGGCTTCCTATTTTCTTAGGCTTTTGTTAATTTTTATAGACTTTTAGTTTAAAAAATGAAAAGTTAATGAATAAAAAATTTATATAGAAAATATATCTATAGTTCAAATTTTATACAGAAAAGCATACAAAGTTCCAGAAGCTATTTTTATTTCTATGGCATTGATTTTTCCATTTCAGTGACTGCACCATATACATGTCACACATTAACCACTGCAGACCTTTATCATACTGACGACCTAGCAGGTGAACATAATTTGATATTTTTAAAAATCCCCATCAATACGGTGTTTTTGTTTTTGTTTTTCAGTTTCTTTATGGTACTGGGGACTGAACTCAGGACCTTGTGCTTGCCAGGAGGCACGACGCCACTGAGCTATATCTCTAGCATAAACACACCTATAGTAAGGACAGTCTGTAGGGTGGCTGCTGGGCAGCAGTTATCTATCTGTATCCTAAAACAATATTTCAGGGGCAGATGGAAGGCAGACATACACACTCAGAAAGCCAGGCAGGGTTGGTTTTAGAAGATAGGCATTAACAGATGATATATAGAGAGGACAAAATACAGCATATTTTGACATTCTCCTTCTCTCTATGTACATCACTTGCTTGTGGAAGTCATTCCACAAACCTAAACAGAACCCCTTAATGGATTTCATCAGGAATAACAGAAGAATCTTTCTGTATATTAAAAATAATCTGTCATCGGGCCGGGGATTTAGCTCAGTGGTTCCGGCGCCTGTCTAGCAAGCTCCAGGGCCCGGGTTCATTTTCCTGGTAACCACATCTAATACTGGGCATGGAGACTCATGCCTGTAATCCCAGCACGCGGGAGGCAGAGGGAGGAGGATTGCTGTGATGAGAGTTTGAGGCTGAGCTCAGGGCCAGCCTGAACTACAAAGCGAGACTCTGTCTCAAAAAAAAAAAAATCTCATCACAGATAACATTACTCTTCTACTCGACTCCCAGCCTGACGTTATGATTCCCATCGTGTTCACTAGTTCCTCTGCTTCTTTCTCTTCTTTCTTACAGTCTCCTTACCTGCCTGCTCTACCAACTCCCTGGTCGAGGTTCAAGTTATTTCAGACATAAGTTGTACTTATTATTTTCTGCAAGCCTTTTAGCTGTCTTTGTCTCTCTCATTATAAAACTCTTCTTTATGATTTTACTGCACAATTATTCAAAATCCTGTAACTCAGTATATACCTACATAAGTGTTCATGATAGAGCATGTGGGATCCAATCTCTCTTCTTGGGTTTTTTTTTTATTGACTCTGACATTTTATTTGGCAAGGTCAATATAATTTATGAAATATTAAATTGAAAAGCTGTTTATGTGATGAATACCCCTCCTCCATCCACCACAGCAAAACACTGTTAATCAGGATGTCTGTTCATGTGATAATACTCCCTTTAATATAGCCATTTAAAAGCTACGAGAAACAATAAGTTCCTCAGCAAGGATTTATAAACAATCACTCTTGAGTTCCTTAAAAAAGGAAACAGACGCTATGCTGACGCACAAATGCTTAAAAAAAATCAGAGAGTTTAAAAATAGCAAAGCCCTTCCCTATAGATCAAAAATTGCTCAAAAGATTTTAAAAAGTTAAAACATTCAAACCAACCTTAGACACAAACTCAAAAGAAATCTAATGCAGATATTTCAATGTTTTATATATGGATGCATGAAAGTAGTAGAGAAAGAAAACTAGCTTATTTAAATTTTTTTAGTTCCATCTTCTACAAAAAAGTTCACCAAGGGAAGCACCCTTTCCCCACACTTTGATAAAAAAGCTTGTATTTTTCTTACAGTACCAGTTCTGACCTCTTTACCCTGTAATATCAGTATCTTTACTCAAAGTCATCTCACTTTCCTAAAACAGATCACCACACTGGACATGCCACTGTTAACCACTTCTCCACCTGGGTAACAATAACTAATCTGCACTCTCCTGCCTACGGTGCTCTCAAGTGAATGTCGGACCCTCACTCCTTCTCTTTGTGCATGTTGGTTTGTGTTTGTCCATCTAGGTTGGGACACAGTCTCTTCCTATCATTGCCATATTTAGAATGATGCACTCAACTGGGTGACCTTCTCCTCAGCATTTGGGATGAGTCTCAGACGTATTCAGTCAAAGATTATATGTCCAGAAACATAAGTTGAGAAATAAGCTATAATTTAGATTCTATGTGACACTTTTATACAAGTTATAAAGGCTCTTTATACAAGTTATTTACTTGCTAATTTACCTAAATTTAATTTTTTTTCCAGAAAGCGTTCCTTTTACAGAATAGTCAATAACAGAAAAATGACTGAGGTTTATCTGAAAAATGAAATGATGACCAAGATCTAACCATACACTAAAACCTATGCAAAGCAATGACAGTTTATCTCTAGTCTATCGATTATTTATTTCAATAAGAAAAGTTATTCTGACTGTATCTCCAAATAGACCTGAGTTGCCTAGAAATGAACAAGCACTTGCAATATTGGCAATTCCAACCAAGCAATTCTTTTTATTTCTCTCATTCACCACATAATTCAGTAAAAAATTATACAAGCCCAGTAATGAAAAATTCACCTTGAATGAGTCACCTTATAACATAGTATAAAGTAAACTGCTGAGTCAAGAAATCTAAATTCCAGACCTCCTTCTGCAATTAAGTGATGATATGATTTTCAGCAAAGTATGTAACCACGGGGCCTTAAGTTTTTGTCTAAAAAGTGAGAGTAAATGTAGACCTCTTGCCTAGAGAGCTGTAACTCTCCCTTTTGTAAAGTGTTAAAACAGTTAAGGAAGCAAGTTGGCTAAGGCCAGTTAAGTCTGAATTAAGTAAGGTTAACCCAGTTTCTCTTGTTTTCTTGACAATGTCTGACCAACATATAATAATCTAAAAGATGTCTGTAAGTGCTATCTTGTATCATTAGTTATTAAGTTTTCTCATGTATAACATAGTCTTTTTTATTATATTCCTATATAATAAAAATGTGCAAGTTCTAGCTTTGTTTCAGTATAAGCTATAACCTGTATTGTATGTATGCCAATAAAATCACCTACTAAACAAAGAATCAAATCAAAATCCCTTTTTTCTTTGGGGAGGCAAAAAAAAAAGGGTCAGGTGGAGAAGAATAGACTAATCATTCTCAAGACAAATGGTAACTCCATCTGTTATCACTGTAGAAAGAACTCAAAGTCCTTTTCAGCTGGAAGGGACCTTAAAAATAACTGCCTTCCTATTTTACAATTCAGAGATGGTCTATCAAAAGCACATTCTGGCTGGGTATGATGGTGTACACACCCGTAATCTCAGCACTCGGGAGGCAGAGGCAGAAGGATTGCCAAGAGTTCAAGGCTAGCCTGTGCCACATAGTGAGATCAGGGTCAGCCTGAATTACAAAGCCGAAAATTGGCTCAAAAAGAGGAAAAAAAAAAAAAAAGTAAAAAGCATATTCTGTATGGCCAATAATTTATTAAGTAAGAGGCCTTATAGGATAGCTCAAATAAACTAGTAGTTAATGTTAATCTATGTGTTCTGTACACCATAACTCTTGAAAGCTGCTGATACATTCATTATAACAAAAATGTATTTACAAAAAAGTAATCAATTAAGTTTCAATACATTTCAGTATTCTATTAAATTCCAAAAAAGAAAAATGTCAAAAAATTTAGCACTACTACTTCTAAAACCAATACTCATATTTTTAAAATAAATTATTGGAAATAATTTTTTAAAAGAGTAAAATAACCGCAGCAGTTTAAATTTTACTACACTTAACTTGGGCAAAGTTGTATACATTTAGAAATTTAAGTGTTTTATTAGTTATAAGTAAAACAATGCAAAATATTATCTATTCCAAAGCTACAAATGGATATAACAGAAAAATGATCAGAAGTGATTAACAGCATCTTGTGCTGTGCTCAGCAGTGGCTGGCACTGTGCACAGTAAAGGACAAAGACTGCCAGGACCCCAGCCAAGGGGACTGCTGCAAAGTGCACGCTCTCAAAAAATAAGAGAGGCAGTCCTTCAGAAGGGAAGTACTGAACTGCAGAGTTCTGTGACTGTATAATAATCATTCATCAGTTCTGTGAACTACAGTTTAAAGAACATTTTTATAATTAATGTTTTAAAGAAATAATTGGATCAAAATTTGGAATCAGAAAAATTTCCAAGACAAATACTACTTTTTGTGATAGTAAACACTTGTAACTCTTCTTGTCACTTCTATTGTGTGTGAAGGCTGTCTCCTTGGAAATGTAGCTAAAAGTCTAAAGACCTAAGAATTCATTTTATTCTAAGCAGTTTAGGATCCCAGCCCTTAAAAAGTGTTTAGGATAAAATGAACATTTTAACATGCTTTTAAGGACTTAAAAGCCAAAATAATGTGATAAGAAAAGCAATTTGGATTTTTATAACCTTAAAAAAAAAACTTAAGAGGGGCCTAGGGGTTTAGCTCAGTAGCATCACGACTGCCTTCCAAGTGCAAGATCGTGAGTTCAGTGCCTGGTACCATAAAAACAAACAGTAACTTGGGCAATAAACTAGTAAGTATTTTGCAGCTACAATTTTAGGTAATTTACTAGCACATTTTTATAGCTGTATTTTAGGTCATAAAGAGTAAGTTGATGAAGATCAATTAAAAAGGGAGATCACAGTAATTCCTGAAAACTACACATCTTAAAAAGTTTTGTAAGTAAAAAGGATAATAACCTATTTTTCATGCAAATACTTGGCAGTTTATTTAAATTTTCTGTGCTTTAAAGATTTTTTTGTTCAGTAAATGAGCACAATGAATACAAAAGTTTCAAGGTGAAAAGCTGTAGTACAACTGGGATCCATCTAGTCTTCTCCTCCCCACATTCAGCATGTGTTAAAGGACAGACAGGCAGGGAGGGCAGTGTGACTGTGCAAACTCTCTGTGGGGTCTCATGCCTGTGATCCTGGCTGAGGTAAGAGGATCCCAAATTTGAGACCCGTACCATCTCAAGATAAAAAAACAGACTGAGATTGTAGCTCAGTGGTACAGCACTGGCCTGGCACATCAGAGCTCTGGATTCAAGTCCTAGTACAGAAATAAAATAAAACAAAATAAAATAGAAAAATTTAAAAGCCCAGCTTATGGAAAATACTATTATTTTACTATAGAAAAGGCTAGCAAGAGAACTACCAATTAGAACTCAAATGAAAACTGAAACCAAAACAAAACCAAATACTGGCTTACTTATCAACGAGGCATATGAAGATAATAGAACAGTTTATAAAGTGACTTGAGATCACTGACAGAAATATTTTAACTTAATTTCTAGGCATGTTTAGAACTTATTTCTAACTTAACTTAATTTCTTAATTTCTTGCCCTTCTTGCAAGGTGAGCCATGTAGTTCCCACATTGTGTACGTAGTTCTGACTGTATATTTAAAAATTTAAATACAGATCAATATTGTTGGTTACTGTTCATCTTTACTAAAGCAGATCAGTTAAAGGGTATGTTCAAAAGTTTGACTACTGCCAGAAGACTTTACAAAGAGAACTGATAATTCACTTATTAGACTATAAAAATGGAAGAATAATTTCCCTAGAAACACACATTTCCTAGATATGAAACAGGAATGTATTTAGACAAGACTATGAAGTCAGAGGTTAACTTTCACGGTCAATTATTTAAGAACAGCATTTATGAATTACATTTGATTTTAAATCACTTACATCCCTTTGTGATAAAAACATTCTTTGAAAATGGTTTATATTTACAAAGAGTTTTCACAGCCAGTATTTCATTCTTTCCAACCACACAATGAAGTTGCTTTTTGACTTTCTGGGTTTTTTGTTTGTACTGGAGAATGAATCCAGTGCCTTCAAACTGAGCTATATTCCTGGCCCTTTTTTTTTTTTAAATTTTGAGACAGGGTCTCACTTTGCACAAGCTGGGCTCAAACTTACAATTGCTTCAGCCTCCTAGAGTGGTAGGATTATAGATGTGTACCATCATGTCCATCTTAATGTTGACTTTTGAGATGCAAATGTAGTGTGGTGAGGCATTAAGAGGCTGATCGAGTAATGGTACAAAGTCCAAGCTTAGTGCTCTATCTCATCACAAAGCTATGAAATTTTAGTGATCAAATTTTCATGTGGAGAAGTTGAAGAACAGAGGATTATGTTACTTTACTGAAGAAAGAAAATTACTTTCAAAGTAACTTTGATGTATGTTCCTTATCATTATGTTTGATTTTGCCTATGCTAATTTTCCTGTCATGTGTGGACAAGGTTGTTTCTAAAACCTGCCCTGCTAACATGGAACTTAAAAGTGTTTTCTCAAGGAGCATCAGTAATTAAAAAGAAAAAAAAAATCTCTGAAAACTGAAATGGCTTCCTGAGTGTTAAATTTAATACATTTAGGAGTGGAAATCAAGAAAGAACAACGCTGTGTAGGTGTATCTGCACCACCGCACAATTCTGCATACAGATGAATGTTTAAAATTCTGCATTATAATTTCAATACTGTACAGAGAAGAAAAAAAGAGATAAAGGAATAAACTTTCTAGACTCCTATGATGACTTACTACTAGATTTAGTCTGTTTTTGCTGCTTTCTAATCGGGTAAATTTAGCCACCTGAGTTCATTTTTTTATCCAGCATGTAAAGGTGGTAGGAAAAATATAAAATTCAAAGAAATACAAAGTGGTGATTTTAGTCATAGAAAATGATAATGTAGAGGTGTTTGGCTGCTTTAATTTATTTTCTAGTTTAGGCACAATTGCCAAAGCAGCAGATGAACAGCCTGGAGCAGGAAAACAGAATAATAAGCAACTTTCATATTTCTTACCTGCGTACATATGGTATGTTAGCCTCTCTATAAGTTTAATAACAGTTCCTGCTTTGATAATTGGAATCCCGGCCTTAGGCTGCATGTTCTCTTCAAATATAATATTCTCTTCAGAATCAGGCTCTGCAAACCTGTACACGTCAGCGCTCGGCAGCCTCATCTGCTCCTCCTTCTCCTCCTGCAGCATTGTTACATCAAGCATCCTCTCCAGTGTGCTCCGGTACTGTAAAGATATCAATGCTGCCATCCAATTGTTTTTCTCTTCAGCTGACTTGGCGGAAAATATAACACTATTTTCATCTTTTAGAATTATCTCAAAAGCATGTTTGTATTCACTGGTGTCATCTTTATCATTAATTTGTACCTTTCGCATAAAAAACTTTTCTTTAAGACGATATTCTGCATTGCTAGCACCAGGAAGTCTTGGCTGTCCATGATTTGATTTACAGCAAATCATCAAGCCATCAAAAAGGAATATGTGTCTCTCGTGCTTGGCTCCTACACGTGTAAGAGTCCCCTCCATTATAAACTCATTGCAGCACTGTCCAATGTCTTTCCCCTCCCAACCATCAATGTTCTTCTGAATCTCATTCATTTTCTTGATTGCTAGTTGTTTCCCCTTCATTTGCTGACTATAAAACCGACATGCAGATTCACTGGGAAGAAAGGAAAAGACATGTTAGTCCACAGGTGACAGGGGATCTAGAGTTCATGTAAACAAGGGATGGGGTAAAAGTGCACTTTAAAAAGTCACACTGATAAGGTATCCACTAATTCCCCAAATATTAGTATTGCACAATTTTGGAAATTAAAGCAACACAGAATTTTTCTTTTCAGCACTCTAAAAAGAACAATGACTACTAACAAAATTCAGCCCAATAAATTCCGCTACAGAATGATTATTTCTACCTTGGCTACTAACTATTTAGAATGACAAATATTAAAAACTAGCCCAATATAGTGAAATAAAGTAGTTTAAGAGATTAAAATATTTAGGTGTTTAATGTTTAAACAGACAAGACCCAAAGCTAAAAACATGTAGCACATAATTAGGAAGTGGAAACAAGGTTATCTGAATTAATGCCTTGAGTTATATAATCCCTAAAATAAAGGACACTACTAATTTTACTTTGACAGAACAATGAGCTGACATAAATCTACCCGATACATTTTGCTCTCTCTCTCCTTCAGCTTACCAGTTGATTCTCAGGAGGTCTTGTCTGGGAGTATGCAAGGAAAATGCACAAATATGAAAGGTTTTTCAAACAATAACAAATTCTCTTGGCTTTGATGTCACTTCCTCTGAAAGAACCAAGCTTGTCACTAAAACTATTTTCTTCATTGTTTACTTGAGGAGGGAACTGGGTTGCCTGAATTTATACCACAATATTCAGGGTGAGAAGGAGGATATTTTAAAAAGTAAGAATATTCACCTAAGTCTTCGTTTTGCAAGACTTTTAGAACATATTTTTTCCATACCACTTTGAACATTAAGCAAAGCTGTTATTGCTTGTTTCAAACATTCCTTGTCTTCTTGATCTTCACTCTTTTCCTCTAACTGCTGCAAAACCAAAAGAACAAATTTGAACCAGTAAAACATTTTTGAACAAAACAATATGCCCATTTTAAGGATAGAAATAAAATTCATTTAACTCTTTTTCATTATAATCTTATGTGTCAAAAAATTCCATTCTTTTAAAAAGTTATTTTTCTTCTTTGTATAATGCTATTTATATTAACATGCAATCAAGTTTTCCACATTAAAAACAAAGCAAAAGCAGCAGTGTTGAAATGCAGCACAGCTGAGCCGGGGTGTAGCTCAGCGGCACTGAACCTGACTAGCATGCACTTCGTCCTGAGTTTGATCCCTGGTATCGCCAAAAAAAAGTAAATAAATAAATAAATAAAAGGGAGCACATCTTGTGACAAACAACACTGGGCAGTTTTTCAAGCTGCATATTATTGAGAAGAAGTGAGACATAAACTGTCTTTTTATTTGTCACAGGACTTAGCAGTGGCCACAGATGAGGTTTTAATGTGTTGTGTGTAGAATTTAGTCTTAGGGTTTCTGAGCTCTATACTAATTATCCTGAAGGTTATTAAGATTAAGAAAGAGAAATATACAGAGGATGGAGCGATGTGGAGAGGAACTTCATTCTGGCGACTTGTGACCCAGGGCAGGATGGCGAGCCCTGTACAGCTTTCCATGATGAGGCAGGAGGTCCTTGGGCTCAGGGTTCTCACCACCGAGGCCGTAGGGCGGATTTCTTGATCTCTGAGCCTCACTTTTCTCCTCCCACATGAAGTTTATAAAAAAAACCTGCTGTATCTACCTTATGGAATTGATATCAGAAGTCAGAGCATTTTGCCAATGGTAAGACAATATAAATGTAAGTTGTCTTTCTTATTCTGCTATTAATGTCATGAAGAATGTTGTCAGAACCTACATGCTAACATATTGAGTAAAGTCAGGAATGTACACATTTATGGAACTTAACTCCATTTTCCATTAGTTGTAAATAGCTACATACAACAGAGAGAAATTCTGTATTTTGAAAGTACTAAATCATCCTTAGCTACTTATTATCGATACACTAAGGTAGCTTTAATTCAAGCAACCAACTGATATATGAATGACAATTAAGTAATAATACTTCAATAAAATCCTAAAACCTTCTTGCTACTAAAAAGGAAGACTTAAATATTTCACTTTCATACAATTATCTAAAATAACCCTTTTATCATAAAGGAAGACATTTGAGAAACATAACGATTAAAAATTCAAGGTAGTTCCAAATATTAGTAGTTTAATAATTCTGAATTTTTAAAATTTTGTATTCTTGCCAGAAATTCTTT
>PVIR01023692.1:0-21209 GCA_004026965.1 Petromus typicus
AAAAAAAAAAAAAGCTGTGGTTCTTCTACAGAATGGAGTATTACTCTGCCATAAAAATGATAAGTTTGAATCATTTATACTTAAATGGACATACCTTGAGGATATCCTCATAAGTGAAATAAATAGGTCACGGATAGGTAAATATTGCATCTTTTCACTGGTATGAGAAAATAAAGATGTAAATGAGTCCTAGAATTGTATGTTATATATTGTGAAGTAGAAAATACTCAAAGTAAAACAGGGTGAAGGGGGAAAATAATGATATTATAACAAAAAAGAAAGGGAACAAATTTTATGTATATGGGGGGGTAGGGTAGGGTAGGGTAGGTAGGGCTATGGGAAAAAATGAGAATTAAGTTGGTCTTATACTGGTACAAATCCCCATTATGGAGTGCAATCATGATATGTATATATAATGTACCAATAAAGATTTCAATTAAAAAATCCATAAGTGGATTATAGACAAGTAAAAAATGGAGAATTAAAAAAAAAAAATGACTAATCACTGGGGAAACAATCCACCCTAAGCAAGATTAAGCAGAGGCAGAAGAAATTAACAAATGGGATCTCATTCTATTAAAAAAGCTTCGGCACAGCAAAGGAAACCATCAACAGAGCGAAAAGGCACCCAACAATATGGGAAAGAATCTTTACCTGCTGTTTCTCAGACAAAGGGCTACTATCTAAAAAATATAAAGAGCTTAAAAAAATCATCCCACCCAAATTTAAAGACCCAATTAAAAAATGGGCATCTGAAATGAACAGATACTTTTCAGAGGAAGAAGAGCAGCTAAGAAGTATACGAAGAAATGCTCAACATCACTGGTCATTCGAGAGATGAAGATGAAAACAACACTGAGATTTCATCTCACTCCACAAAGAATGGATGCTATTTCAGAATTAGCCAGCAACAAATGTTGGTGAGGCTAAAGAGAAAAAGGAACCCTTCTCCACTGTTGGTGGGAGTGTAGACTCATATAACTTCTGTAGAAATCAGTGTGGAGATTCCTCAAAAAGCTACGATTGGAGGTCTCATTTGACTCAGCCATTGCTCTGCTAGGTATATAAACAAAAGAATTAAAAGATTCATATCACAGTGACATATGTGCACCCATGTTTATAGCAGCTCAGTTTGTGATTGCTAAATCTTGGAAACAACCAAAATGTCCAAATGGAGAAAGAAGATGTGGTTCTTTTATACAATGGAGTATTATTCTGCCACTAAAAATGATAAGATTGAGTTATTCATACTCAAACGATGTACCCTGAGAACATCTTCATAAGTGAAATAAATGGGTCACAGATGTGTAAATATTGTATCTCTTCTCTGCTATGAGAAAAGGAAGATGTAAATGAATTCTAGTATATACAATTGATATTGTGAAATAGAAAATATTTAAAAGGAAAGAGGATGCAGGGGGTAAATAATGAGGGGAAAAAGAATGTGATAGTAGTAAAAAAAGAAAACAAAGCTTATGTACGGGGTTGCAGGGTGGATGGGGGAAGGGGAAAATAAGAATCAAGTTATGTCATATTCTGGTACAAACTCTCAATGCTGAATGCAATGATAATGTGTATTTATAATATACCAATAAAGATTTGAATAAAGAAATAATTAGCAGAAATCCAATAAAACAGTAAAGGGTTTTGACACTTCCCAAAGGCTATAAATGATGATCAGATATAGAATATAAAATATTCATCTTTAAGAGATCTGAAGACTAATGGAAGAAATTAAAAGTATACAGAAGACTATCAAAACTATCAGAAAATTGCAAAAAGAATGGACTACAATTCAAAAAAAGAAAAAATCTCAGTAATTGAAGTCTATGGCAGCAGTGCTCAACACTAGTATTGGTATGACCTAAGGAATGGGTGACAAACAGGGGCCTGAGCTGAATTTACTGCAGTGAGACGGGGTGTGTGTGTGTGTGTGTGTGTGTGTGTGTGTGTGTGTGTAAGAGCTCTCAGGTAATTCTGACACACTCCAAAATCACAGAACTGTTGTTATATGCAGAGCTGAAAAGCTGTCTAGATGCAACTAAAGAAGAACTGGAAGAAAGGTATGAAGCAATCTCTCAGGATGAAGAACAGAAATTGGAGAAAAGAAAAATACGGATGGTTACGGGATCTGATGGACTCAGAATTTCCAACATAAGAAGAGATGAAAAGAAATACAGAGGCAATATTGGGAAAAATTATTCAAAGAGGTTTCAGAACTGATAAAGATACCTGCCTTTAAATTTAGAAACTGCACTGAAATGAGAACAATAAAACTTTCAAAAAGTAAAGCTCTCAAATGAAGGAGGAAGAAGGGAAAAGAGATTATTCATAGTTAGGTAATTAATAGTGAGAGCTGACTTCCCATGGCAACCAACAAGGCCAAAAATATGGAGGATTATGTCCTGGATTGCTGAAAGGAAATAACGATTACCCTGTGATTCTGTATCCAATACAACTGTCTTTCAAGAATTAGAGCCAAATAAAGACATTACTAATAGATAAAGTCATTACTTCTTCCTACGCCACCTCCTCAAAAGGAAAAGAATAAAGATTAACAAGAAAAAAATGGCCAGCTGATTGTCACTAAGGAAGTTGATTCTAGAAGACACATATGAGTTGCAAGAAGGGATTAATTAAATAAATATGTGCATAAATCTAAATTAAAAGCTAGCCCTGAAAATAATAACAACCTCTAATGTGTACACCTAAAAGAAGATACAACAAGGGCCGGGGAGTTAGCTCAGTGGTTCCAGCGCCTGTCTTGCAAGCGCAAGGGCCCGGGTTTGATTCCCCGGTAACCACATAACAATACTGGGTGTGGAGACCCACACCCAGCAGCAACCAGTACCACATACCACAATGCCGGGCGTGGTGGCTCACGCCTGTAATCCCAGCACTCGGGAGGCAGAGGCAGGAGGATTGCTGTGATGAGTTTGAGGCTGAGCTCAGGGCCAGCCTGAACCACAAAGCGAGACCCTGTCTCAAAAAACCTAAAAAAAAAAAAAAAAAAGAAGATACAACAAAAATATAGGACTATCTTGGTATTTTCCAGCACTTTTCTAATAAAATATCTCTCTACCTATTATATTTTTCTATACTTGGGCTGGTATAATTATTGATTTAAGATGATAAGCAGTGTCAAAACCCTCTACTCACGTTATCACATTGCTCTACAAAGAAACACTCATTAATAAGCAAGGCACTGAAATGTTCCCTTTACTGAAGAATGGCTCGTCTGCAGTACTGCTGTATTTGTTGAGAATTCAAGAAGACAAAGGGCTGCCCTTTCAAAGCACCAGGGTGAATATCTCTCGTCATTTTTCTCAGGAAGACAGTTAAACTGGAAAATTTCCTGTTTGGGGATGTTTATTATTTCCATTCTTTGTATTGTGATAGAAACAGTCAATGCTATTGTGTTTGGTAATAAATACATTATGCAATACATTTACAATTTCCTCATTTCTGAATACCTCTTTATGATAATACAGTCCTGAGAAATTAAATTATGCCAGTGTTTAATGTTTCATATTATAAAGTCTCTCCACTGAGAAAACCGCAAAGTGTATTTGTGGTCCAGGTGGCCTGTCTCCACTAACACCAAGGTAACCGCTGTGAGGGTCAGCGGCTGCAAGAGAAACCACAGACCAGGCCAGCAGCACTTCTACAAGACACGCCAGGGCCCAGGGTTCAGCTCAGTGGTTCCAGCACTTGCCTGACAAGTGCAAGGTCTAGAGTTTGACTCCCAATAGCACATTAAAACAAAGAAACAAACACAACTGGTGAAGGAATCCGGGGCAGAGGCAGAATCTATCATTTTTGAAAGTGTTTAACTATTTTACGCAACTAAAGAACAGCTACAGGTTTTTTTTTTTTTTTGAGACAAGGTCTCACTTTGTGGATCAGGCTGGCCCTGAGCTCAGCCTCAAACTCATCACAGCAATCCTCCTGCCTCTGTCTCCCGAGTGCTGGGATTACAGGCGTGAGCCACCACACCCAGCACTGTGGTATGTGGTACTGATTGCTGCTGGGCGTGAATCTCCACGCCCAGTACTGTATGTGGTTACCGGGGATCGAACCCGGGTCCTTGCGCTTGCAAGACAGGCACTGGAACCAATGAACTAAATCCCTGGCCCCCAGCTGCAGGTTTTGATGTCACCTGACCACAATGACTGAATGGGTGACAACCACAAGAGACAGTTGTAGAGAGGATGGAGGGTAGACATAGACTCTCTGAGAAGTTGAAGCTCAGGCCAGGAAGGAAATGAGGGTCCTACTCCGCTCCCAGATGAGAAACCAGGTGGATCACATGTAGTTTTGGAGCTGTCTGCTTCTCAGAGTGCCGACATTAAGTTCAGCATACTGCGTAAGCCCTGTGCCCCACTGCTTACAGCACTATGGTACTGTTTGCTTTCCCAAACTGCCGATTTGGTTAGAGATATACCTTGGCTTGGACATTTGCCTGGAGCAGTGGGGCACTCACAAACTCACGGGCTCTAAAGGCAGGAGAGAAAAGCATGACAGCAGTGGGAGCTGGGGTGGGGGTGTGGGCAGGGAACTGAGTGTGGCCAGAATGAATAATGCCCTAGGATCAACACCTTCTTCCAGGATCAAGCACACCCAGCAGGAAAGGCATGACAGACCTCCCCATGCACACACAAAAACATGTCCTGGAAACAAAATGGGATGCAACTCATATCTGGTGGATCCTCTCTACAGACCCTGGAAAGAAAATACATATTCAAAAACACAGGTAAGTTTTTGGATTAATTTCTCTATTCATTGGGGTTTTTTGGGGGGGAGCTTGATTAGAGGAACTTTTTTTTTCTTTCTTTTTTCTTGACTGTTCTTTTATCTAATTCTGTGAATTTTCCTTTACTATTTCTTCTTTTTTTTTTAGTTTATTGAGACCAGGTCTCACATTGTAGTTCAGGCTGGTCCTGAAATCAGCATCAAACTCAGCAGTCCTCCTGCCTCGGTCTCCCAAGTGCTGGGATTACAGGCGTGAGCCACCATGCCCAGCACTGTGCTATGTGGTACTGATTGCTGCTCAGTGTTGGTCACCACACCTGGCATTGTTGTATGTGGTCATTGGAGATCCAACCCCAGACTTTGCACTTGCAAGGCTTGCAAATCCCCAGCCCTCCTTTACTTCTTTTTTTTTTTTTAATTTTTTTTTTTAGGTTTTTTGAGACAGGGTCTCGCTTTGTGGTTCAGGCTGGCCCTGAGCTCAGCCTCAAACTCACATCACAATCCTCCTGCCTCTGCCTCCTGAGTGCTGGGATTACAGGCGTGAGCCACCACGCCTGTGGATGTGGTACTGGTTGCTGCTGGGTGTGGGTCTCCACACCTGGTATTGTTATGTGGTTACCGGGGAATCAAACCCAGGTCCTTGCGCTTGCAAGACAGGCGCCGGAACCACTGAGCTAACTCCCTGGCCCCCCTCCTTTACTTCTTAATAGGATTTTTAATCTTATTTTTCCCTCTCCCTTGTCTTTATTTTTCAAATTTCACTTTTTTCATTCCCCTTTTCCATTTTTATTAGTAGTACTTTAAGTTTATTTATTTATTTATTTATTTTAATTATCTTTATTGGTACATTAAATATACACATCATGATTGCACTCCATAATGGGGATTTGTACCAGTATAAGACACAACTTAATTCTCATTTTTTCCCATAGCCCCACCCACCCTACCACCCCCCCATATATATAAAATTTGTTTCCTTACTTTTTTGTTACAATCTCAAAAAGTTTATTTATTTATTGATCTTGGGCTTTTTTTTAGATGAGGTCTTACTTTGTAGTTCAGGCTGGTCTTGAACTTACTGTGTAGTCAAGGCTGGCCTCGAATTCAAGGTGATTCTCCTGCTTCAGACTGGAATTACAGGTATGCATGACCATACTTGCCTTACTATTAAGCTTTAATGATCTTTGAATATTTAGTTGACTCTATTTTACTGTTTAATTGTTTTATGTTGTTATTAATCGTAGGGTAGCTACATATAGTAGATATTTACTGTATATAAATATTTGCTTTGTCTTTGTGTCTATATTATTATTATAGACATTTTTGCATTGCTCAGGGGTTATAGAAATGGCATTTATTGATTCTTATAGTATATCAGTATCCAGTCTTTGAATCTCTCATTGTTGTTGATTTGATTGTTACTCACAGGGTAGAATAGTTGTCACTATTAATTTACTTTTATTGTATACAAATATCTGGTTTACCTTGGTATTACCAAGAATACTGAGGCATTTCTGAGAATTGGGGGTGAGGCCAATTACACTGTGTCCTCCTTCCCAAATCAATGGAAGTGTTCTGATCTTGGGAAAGAAACCAAAGCCCACAGCTAACCATGCCCAGGCACATCACTGGAAAGCAGATATGAACGAAAGAGATCTCCACCAAGTTTTTCTCCTATAATTCACCCTCAGCCGTGAGCACACACATGTAGACAAACACACAAAAAACAATAGAAACACAAAAATTATGGAACAAAACACCTTCCAAATCTCCCAACTCTCCCAAAGCTGATCCATGCAGCACCAATGTGAAGGAATTCAAAAGTGAAACAGCTGAACTATATGAAGTGATTAAAAAAAGGAAACAGAAAAACCAGATCAGTAGTGCTCAATGAGTTAGAAAATGAAATCACTAAATAGACAATGAACTTGCCCAACAAAATAGTCAGTGAGCTTATAAAAGACCTCAATCAAAACTTAGATGAGCTAAATAAAATGATATAAAACATGAACAACCAATTTACCAAAGAATTAGAGTCCATGTAAAGGTACCAAACAGAAATCTAGGAGGTTAAAAAATTCTATTGAAAAATATTTGCAGAAGAAGTGATCAATGTGAGGACACAATGTCAGAATAGAAGATAGGATTGTTGAGGGGGACTGTATACACAGACATACCTTAAAAACAACTTAAAGACATGGAAATTGATTCAACAGCTCTAGATGTAAGGCCTCCAAAACATGCAAGAGTAACTACCATATTTTTGAAAAAAAGTGAACTTCAAGCCGAAATTGATCAGAAGAGGAAAAGAAGGTATATATATTGGTTAAGGGAACAACTCAAAAGGAAGAAAAGACAACTATGAATATACGTGCATCTAACACTGGCGTACCAAACTTCACAAAAAAAACACCCTAGATAGAAAAAATCAGATAAACCCTAAGACAAAATAGTGGGGGAATGCAGAAGCCCACTATCACAAGTACATAAACTAGACCAAAAACCCCCAAACAAACAAAATAACAACAACAAAAATCCAAAATAAAACAAAACAAAAAATTCCCCCAAAATAGACCCATAACTGACAAAGAAATATCAGAGCAGAACCAAACCTTTGAACAAATGGACTTAATAAATATCTATAGAATATTCCATCTAACAACAGAATACATTCTTCTCAGCACAGAACTTCTCAAAATACACTACATACTTACCCATAAAACATGCTGAAATAAATACAAAATAATAAAAAATTTCCCATGCCTATTATCAAATCATAGTGTAATGAAACTAGAACCTAATGCAAAATCCACAGAAATTATGCCAACACATAGAGATGAAGCAATATATTCTTGAATAATCTGTGCGTCACAAAGGAATCAAGTGACAAGGCCAGCATGACATACCAGAACCTATGGGACAAAATGAACACAGTCCCACGAAGGAAGTGTACAGCTATCAATGCCCACGTAAGAAAAACAGAACAAGCCCAATTAGCAAAACTAATGCCGCACTTAAAGGTCTTAGAAAAACAAGAATAACCCAGATGCAAAGCCATACAAGGAAAGAAATTATGAAGATCAAAGAAATTGATGAAACTGAGATTAAAAATCCAATACAAAGAACTAATGAATTGAAATCCTGGTTCTTTGAAAAAATAAACATAGCAGGGCTAGAGATTTAGCTGAGTGGTTCCAGCATCTGTCTGGCAAGCACAAGGTCCTGAATTTGATCCCTGCTACTACACACCACAGTGCCATACATGGTGGCTCACACCTGTAATTCCAGCACTTGGAAGGCAGAAGCATGAGGGTTGCTATGAGTTTGAGGCTAGCCTGGACTACACTGTGAGTTCAGGGCCAGCCTGAACCACAAACCGAGACCCTGACTCAAAAACTAAAACCAAAAAGACTAAAAACAACAAAAAAAGTAGACAAACCCTTAGCAAATCTTACCAAAAAAAAAAAAAAAAGACTCCTCTTACTGCATATTAGAAATGAAAAAGGTGAAATCACATTAGACACTGCTGAACTTCAGATTATTAGTAATTACCTCCAAAAAAAAATGTACTCCAACAAATTGGAAAATCCAGAAGAAAGGGATAGATTCCTAGATATACATGAATTAACAAAACTGAACAATGAAAATATAAAATGATGAATAATCCAATAACAAGCAATTAAATTAATGCAGTAATAAAAAAAACCCTAAAAACTAAGAAAAGCCTATGACCCAATGGATTCACCACTAAATTCTGTAGAACATGAGGGAGTCAGTCTAACAGAAGTACTCGTTAATGAAACAGAAAGGAAAGGAGTACTGCCAGACTGATTCCTGGAAGCTCACATTACCTTGATTCCAAACCAAACAAGGACTTGACACAACAAAAGCTACAGGCCAGTCTCTATGATGAACAGACAACGGTCCTCAATAAGGTACTGCAAAATAGAATGCATACGAAAAACTCAAAGTATATCTAATTTAAAGAAAAAAATAAAAGATAAGCAACAGAAAATAAGGAGATGGCTTTTTACAAATGGGAAGGGGCCAATAGATGGCTGGAGGGGTGAACAATTTAAGTATGTTACATACATGTACAGTGAATGTAATCATGATGTACTGCAAACATGTACTAATAAAAATTTGGAGATAAATTGGAAAGTATTCTGAGTCTAGAATGATTCAGAATAAAATAAAATATCTCACTACAAGAGAATACTTTTCAAAGTATGAAGATAATTTATTCAGCCACGGACAGTGAACTCTATGGATCTGTATGTCCAGGTACTCAGGAGGCTGTGAATAAGATGGTTAAGACTAGCAGTTTGAGGTCAGCCTGGGCAACACAAGCCTCCATCAAAAAATGCCAAAAATTTAAAAAAAAATCAACAGTTCCCTCTCCCAGTACATTATCAGACTCAGTAGAAAAGTATGATTAATATCAACACTATGTAAAACGTGTTCTCCATAATGTATTATGTGGCTAGCTCCTGTTTTTCCATGCTGTTTTAGGATGATATAAATTTTAAACAGGAAGAATTGACCTTTAACACTTTTTAAAAATAATTCGTTATGTTTTCATCTTATGGTATTCAAGGAGTATTAAAAGGACAACAGAACTATTTTGTGAATCTACACGTACTAATAAAAATGTCCATAAGAGTCTTAGTAGCTAAAGAAACATTGTGAAAATGTTGTGGTATGATGTAGATAGTACAACTCCATTTTCCAGGCGTGATTATTTTGTTTTATGTAAACTCCAGTTATAATAACACTGGACAGGGGCCGGGGATTTAGCTCAGTGGTTCCGGTGCCTGTATTGCAAGTACAAGGGCCTGAGTTCGATCCCTGCTTAACCATATACAATACTGGGTGTGGAGACTCATTCCCAGCAGCAGTCAGTACCACGTACCACAGTGCCGGGCGTGGTGACTTACGCCTGTAATCCCAGCACTCGGTAGGCAGAGGCAGGAGGATTGCTGTGATGTGAGTTTGAGGCTGAGCTCAGGGCCAGCCTGAAACTACAAAGCGAGACCCTGTCTCAAAAATAAAAAAATAAAAATAAAATTTATATAATAATACTGGACAGTTTCATTTATGTTTCCCCTCCCATTTTGAGAAAGCTGTTTACTTTTCTCAGGACCATCATCCAAATATATATGCCCCACAGCAAGGGATCAGTACTGTTCAGAATGACACATTTTCTACACATACATGAGTATCTTATTGAGGGAAGAAAAACACATATTACCAGTTGTCCAGATTGGAAAGATGTGCAAAGATAACATGACCGTGGCTTTCCTTGTGATGTGTAACATTAACAATCTTTGCTTTAAAGCTGTATTTTCTTTTATTGCAAATTCATTGCACGTGTTTTAATAGCTGTATGATCCTACGGTGAGGGGAGCCTCACAACTATTCCAAGACCTCACCTCCTGCGCTGTGGTTTCCTGAGCCCGCCTGCTCATGGTTTTGAGTGAAAGAGCAAGCCCATCTAGTTCCCGCTGCTAGCTGAGGTCAGTCCACTGAATGGCGGGGCTGGTTGTAAGCCATAGTGTGCCAAGACAGGCTGCATTTTAGGGTACCCAGGGAGGATCGACACAGTCTAAGAGGCAAATTGGAGACTCACTCCACCCCCACCCCCACTGACAAATAAAAACAAAAAACAAAGCCCTGAAACAGAGAAAGCCTCATCGTGAAGGGTCCTACTTCAGCCTACTCATCTTATGTTGAGGCTTGGCTTCTTTGAACAGATGAGTTGCTGTTTTCTTTTTTGAGAATTATTTCAGACTTCTGTATGGGGCAAACACTAGTGATGTGAAGGGTTATGACAGACCAACCCAAACAGCCCATCTGCTAATTCTTTAATTAGTCTTCATGGTTTTCTTCCTCTTTTCATCAGCCAATCACAGGGGAAAAGCAGTTAGCACCTGTGTTAGTCTCCTCTTATTTCAAAATTCTTTTCGGATATGGCTTCTTCTGTTTTGCTTTATTCTTGGATATGACACACTGTGCCTTCCAAGTCTAATTTCTACTCTTTTTGTCAAAACCTTTAATCCTCTGGTGTGTCCTCCTTTCCTACTTTCATGCTTTTATCATCTTATTGCATTTTTCAAAAACTATTTTTACTGTTAATTCAATCAGATTTTATCTGAAGGAAGGAGGGGAATGTTGAATTCAGACCACAATCTGGAACCTAAAATTGCTTCATTCCTACTTTTTAGGTTTAGCTTCAATTCCACACCCTTCTGCACCCACCGCTCCACACACACCCTGGCATATTTTAGTGGCCTGGGATTTCTCAGACTCAGTCGAAAGTGAAGAGATACCCTGGGTAAGGGCTGTGTACAAAGACGATGAGGCCAGGTTCTCCTACACAGAGATCTAACATAAGTATTCACCAGTAGTGGCTTAGCACAGAAACCCTATTTGTCAGTACCTTCTCTGCTGGAAGGATGTGTTCCTTCATGAACTGCTTCACCTTGGTAAGAACTTCTTGGCCTTTTCTAGTCTGTACAAATAAGTGTTTGGTGCTGTCAGCCAGGGGTGGCAGAGCAGTACTGAATGTTCTATACCAAAAGAAAAGAAAAGGTTATAAATTTATTATACTTATTTCTGAAGATAATAAGAAGTCTTCTCCACCTTCCCAAAAATATTCCTCAGAAAGTTTTAGACTTTTTCTTTCATATTATGGAGATAAATATAGAATCATTTTTAGGTGAACAGTAGTACTGAAATCACTGTTGGGGAAAAACATAGTTTTGAATCTTCACTGAAGATTGAAGCCCAGTATCATAATTACTGAAACAGGCAGTGAAGATATTCTACACAAATCTAGTTATTATTCTTAGTTTAACACCTCACAAAAACAATGGCAGAACGTTATACAGACCTTTGAAGACAAAAGTATGCCAAACATGGTGACATGCTGCTATAATTCTAGCACTTAGGAGGCTAAGGCAGGAGGCTTACCACAAGCTCAAGGCCAGCCTGGGCTACATGGTGAGTTCCAGGCCTTGAACATGCATACATACAGATATAATGAGACTCTGTTTCAAGAAACAAATAAACAAAGAAGCAGGCAAAGGTAAAATAAGAAGCAAAACACAGTTGTTATATTGTAAAAATCACAAATATCTGTTGAAAAGATGAATTATGGATAACAACTGCTACACTGTCATGCCATGGGAACTTGAAGCTTCAGCAAAATTTCTGGGAACAGCACCACAGTACTGCGGGAAGTGATGCAGAGATGATGGGTGACGCATCTAACAAGATGCCTCAGAATGTTCCACCAGGGGAACATGGCTTCACACACTGCTGAGATGTGTGAATAAGATTCCAGGAAATGTGACTGGAAGAAAGCAGTTTTACTAAATCAGGAAGTATTCTTATACATAACATAATTTTAAACAGGCACATGTAAGTAACTGTAAGTATTAAGAGGAAGTATTTGAGTTTATCTGTATCTTTAAAAAGGTACATATGCAAATTGGCAAAGACTGCTTCTAATCATAAATATGGAAATTTTCTTTGTATTACAGGTTAATTTATTTTTATTTTATTTTTTGATGGTACTAGGGTGATTGAGGCCATGGTGTGACCAGTTCTCTCACATACTAAGCAAGTGCTCTACTGAACTACCCCACCGGCCAAGTCAATTTATTTATTTACTTTTTGAGACAGGCTCTTGCTTTGTAGTTCAGGCTGGTCCTAAACTCAGCCTTGAACTCACAGCAATCCTCCTGCCTCTGCCTCCCAAGTGCTGTGATGACAGGTATGAGCCACCATGCCTGGCATTGTGGTATGTGGTTCTGATTGCTGGTGGGTGTGAGTCACCACACCAGGCATTGTGGTACGTGGTTACGGGGGATCAAACCCAGGCCCTTGTGCTTGCAAGGCAGGCAACGAACCACTGAGCTAAATCCCTAGCCCAAGTCATTTATTTTTAGGCATAAAAGAAACTTACCAAAACTATATGACTGGCTGTGACAGTTCTGGCATAAGCTATATATATATATATATAATTTCTATCCCCTTAAGTTTATAACCTTCATATACCTAATGATTGTTAAATAAATGAATATATTCTGTTGAATTTGCTGAGTGTATACACCCTTGATGAATGTATTGAAACATTGCTGATGAAGGAATTCATTTGAGTTACCCAAATAAACTGTTTTGCTTACCTTTTTGCGAGTTGTAATCCAGTTTCTGCCAGAGGTTGTACAGTATTAGCAAAAAGAAAGCTATCTCTAGATGAATTATTTCCCAAAAGATATCTATTGTATACTCCCTGTAAGTAAATGAACACAGGGTAATTAAAATTCATTGAAAATAGTCCTTCAACTATATAGTTTCTCATCTACGTGGGGAACTAGACTTACAGAGGGAAAAGGAAAATTAGACTACCTGTGCTATAAAGGTATATGCAAGGGTAACTACACTCCCCTGAGTTAAACAATCAACTGATAGCAGGTGGTTAAAATACCCTCACCCAGCAGGAGTGTAACTGATAACCAAATCAAGCTTGAACATGATCTCAGAAGTTACCCAAGACACCAGACCTGCCAGATAGACCTTCTTTAGGGATCACAGCCTTCCTTTCTCAGGGGGGAAGTTAGAGAGATGAGAATGAGATTAAAAATAACCTAAAATCAACTGTCAAACCAATGAGAAAGCAAAATATTAGAGAGAAATTAAAGAGAAAAGAAAATAGTAGAGGTTGTCTCTAAAATTTAATCTCTGTAGAGCATTAATTTACATAAAAGTGTCTCTTTTAAATAGTTAGCTGAATGCTAATCAGTCTTTCCCATAATTCTCCTTTTTTTTACTTCTTGCTACTGTATAGTTAGTGATATATTTTTTAACTTCATTCATAATGTCAAACTTTTACTTGAAATGAAAATGGTTTTAAATGTAATATCTATTTGATAACGACAATACAAAAATGTTCCTATTTTGAGAAAACTGTTCATTCAAAATGACCAACTATCTTTCACACATTCATTCATTCATTCACTGGGACAAAGTCTCACTATGTAAACCAACATGGCCTGGAACTTCTGAGGTAACTCATGCTAGTTTTTAACTCATGAGCCTCCTGTCTCAGCCTCCCAAGTGCTGGGATTATGGATGTGTGTCATCATGTCTAGCAACATGATCAACTCTTAGACTATAGGTTAAGCTGTACCATAATTATTTCTTAAAAAATATTTCTATTATTCACGGATAGTATAAATTCTGAGGGGAGGGAAAAATAATCATAATTTTCCTTACTGCTTCTTTTCCCATTCTCCATCTTTCTAGACTCTCTTATTTATTGTTCTTCCAAATCTTGTCTTCATGAAGCATCTCAATTTCTTAAAGTCATTAAGATTCAAAGTACTGGGCCTGAGATTTCAGTGGTTCTGGCCCCTGACTAGCAAGCACAAGGTCCTGAGTTTGATCCCTGGCAATCACACACCACAGTGCTGGGCATGGTGGCTCACACCTGCAATTCCAGCACTCAGGAGGCAGAAGCAGGAGGATTACTGTGAGTTCGAGGCTTGTCTGGGCTACATAGTGAGCTCTGGGCCAGCCTGAACTACAAAGTGAGACCCTGTCTCAAAAAAGAAAAAAAAAAAAAGATTTAAAGTACCTAGCAACTGTATTAATATAAAGAAGGCATTTGTTTAGATTAAAATGTAATTGAGAAAAAACAAAATTTATGCTGTTTCATCTCAAAATTAATCACATGAAAAAGATATAGAAATGGAAATTTATACTCATTTATTCATTCATAAACATATTAAAGATTATAACAAGCTAGGTCTATACCGTCCCTGAGAATTCTTCCTTCATGATTAGACCTGATTAATAAAGAGCTTTTTAGTCTGAAAGAGATTATCAAAAGCTCTTACTTTGTACAATGGATATCCAGCCAATGGCCAATTCTCATATGATTCCTCCTCATTTTTGTCACCATATATTTTTGCTCTCTCCATTTTGTAAATTTATTATATAAAAAAGTAATAATAAATTTTACTACTCAAGCTTTTTGTTACTAATAACCTATTCTGAAGCCAGGTCTGGTGGTGTATGCCTGTAATCTCAGCACTCGGGAGGCCGAGGCAGGAGGACCTCTGTGAGTTCAAGGCCAGCCTGGTTTACATAGCAAGATTCTGTCTCAAAAAAAAAATCCTGTTCTGTAAAATGTGCATTTATACAAACCTACTCCTCATCTTTATGAATGCCAAATCATTTAAGGATAATAATATGAATGTGCTATAGACTAGAAAATATTTTTAACATTAAATTAATAAAAATTTGTGAAAGGCATGTTTAAGACAATTATTTACCTGTGCAATTCCAGCCAACTTAAAATATGAAAGGGCAAGAAAGAAGTTCCAGTTAGGAAGAACAGGATTAATGCCCCTGCAGTGGCAATATATTGAAATTAACTCTTCCACTGGTGGTATCCCTACAAAGACAGCACATAACATAACTATTAACAAAAATATCAGGAGAAATATTTCAAAATGTTATAATAAAGGGCATATATGTAAGACAGAATATAACCACAACGTATGCAACATAATGATTCTAGAAGAACAGTGTATACAAAAGACATTTTATCAGTTACTGTAAGTGGAATGTTAAATTCAAAAATTAAACAATGAATTAGAAACATTTTCAAGGAAAAAACTAAAGTTGTAATATAATTTTTTTTAGTTTTGACAAAAATGAAGACAATTGTGTTGGAAAGACATTTAAAAAAGCATGATGCCTTTGTACCTATGCTTTCCTGGATATGAGAGCCTCGATTTATCATTGGAAGTGTTCTTGGCCAATAGTAGAACAGAGAAAGATGTGCCAAGTCTGACAAAGGATGCCCAATAGTTGACAGCTCCCAGTCCAGTACAGCTACAACGCGAGCCTGGAATTAAAAAGAAAGATCTCTAGCATATTAAATTAAAAAACAATTAAAATAAGGATACCAATGAAATAGGATTCATTCAAAATCATGTTTGCCACTAAAAGTCAATACGAAGCCATAGATTACAGTAGACAGAAAGTGGCACGTCTCACTTAGCCTGGAGTAGTTGGCACAATGTCACTTAGCCTGGTTTCATTACTGGCCATCAGGCATTTGGTATTTTGCTTTACACATACTTAATATCTCTAGTAATGAGCTAAGGCAAAACCTGCTGAACTGCTTATCTGGGAGTAACTGTAGCAAGAAGAAATTCTAAGAAGTAATTATATGTGAAGCATTCATGTACAGAGCCAAGTACGGTGGCACACATTTATAATGCCAGTGCTTGGGGGAGGAGGTTGGGGGAGGAGGACTGTGTTGAGTTAGAGGCCAGCCTGGAACACACAGTGAACTGCAGGCCAGCCTAAACTACATAGTGAGAACACGACTCAAAACAAAGAACAAACAGGGGTCCAGGGATTTAGCTCAGTGGTTCCGGCACTGCCCAGGGAGGAGTCGTGTCATGAGGCTGAGAGATGTGGCTTTTACAAGGGCTAAGAATCAGAAAAAGGGCCTCGACAGCAAATCTAAGTGTCTCAAGAAGACTCTTTCTGGGTCACCTGCCGGGCTCCTGCCGGTCTTACAGGGACTCCTGTACTGCACCTCAGGCTGCACATTCAAGTTACAAACTGACAAGGCCATTGACTTAGGTCTCCCAGAGTCCTCTTAGGTTTCAGATTAAGAGATCTACACACGCGAAATCTGTGGGAAGACGGGTCAGGGCATGTGGGGAAGAGTGAATAGGTCCTGTATCTGTTTATCTTGTGCTGCTTTAGTCAGCATTTGGGCGTCGCCTCATGACTGCCCGGTTTGTGCAGGGCTCTGTCAGCAGAGAAGCCCTCCCTGTGGCCTGGGGACTTTAACACTTCTGTCATATCTTGTTTAAAGAAAAAGAGAAACAATGAATATGCACAGTTGGAAGAATATGCATCAGGCTGACAGCAATCACCCTATTTGTATAAAATGAGGCAGGAGGAATGTGGCATAGAGGTTTGACATGGTGGATGTGGCACAGAGGAGGGACAGGACATAATTTGATTCTGAAAGACTCACTCACTCCAGACGTCATGACCTGGACAGACTGCTGTGAGTTCCAGGCTCACCTGGCCTACATAGTGAGCTCGGGGCCAGCCTGAACTACAAGTAAGACCCTGTCTTAAAAAAAAAAAAAAAAAAGAAGGAATAGAATGTAAAGAGGATATACCTGAAGATAAGATACTTCAATATCTATATCAGTAGGGATGACCAATATCTAGAGCAGAAGTAGTACAGTGCAGAAGGAAGTAAACACCATCAGAAGTCCGGGGGTCTGAATTAAACCCTAGTTTTACCACTATCATGGACAGCATGTTTGTGGACCCCAAATTCATATATGTGGAAATGCTAACCTCCAGTAAATGGCATCAAGAGGCAGGGCCAGGGAGAGATAAGGAGGTCATGAGGGTGGAGCTTTTGTGGTGGGATTGGTGCCCTTATCAATGGCAGGAGAGGACTCTATCCGAGGCCTCTTCCTTCTCTGCTCCCTCCTTCCCCAACCAGGGAGCGCTCGGATGGAAGGTCTCCAACCAGACCTAGGCTGTCAGCGCCTTTGTCTCAGACTTAGAATCCTCCAGAACTATAACAAATGTGCTTGTTTTTTAAGCTACTCAGTTTATAGGACTATTTTATGACAGACCAAACTGACCATGCCAGCTATTAAAGAGCATTTATCTGAGAATATTTTTTAAAATATCTATAAAGTTAGGTTTAAAAAATTCCTGTCTTTTTTACCTATAAAATTAAACCTTAGGGCAAGGGATTTAGCTCACTGGTACTGCACCTGCCTCACAAGTACAAGGTCCTGAGTTCAATTCCCTGTACCAAAAAAAAATAAAAAAATAAAAAAAAAACTTTCTAATTAGGCTTTTCTCCAACTACACTCACATTTTAGAAACAATGAAAACATTAAAGTGAAATGTCATTAAAAGTACAAGATTTACATATTTTTCTTCATAAATTAATATATAAAAGTCTGCAAGACAGATGACTTCAAGCTACTTTTATTATTTTAAATATATTTTGAACATTAATGAATCCAGATGAATTAGCTTTGTACTGATACGTTTTTAATTAAATCTTGTTTTTCCTTGAAACAACGTCCAGATTTTGTGTCACGCTCCAACAGCTTCCACATGTATTAATTTTTTACATTAAAAAAAAAAAACAACATTTTCTAGGAAAAGAAACATTTCCTACAATGTTTGAAACATTGTAGAGAGCACACTGTACAACTAAAATACTCAAACATGTTTCAAATACTGACTAATCCTATTCATTCCTGGAGCGACTGTCCTATAAAAGTGTTTTTGTTTTATTTCTTAATTGTTGTTGATAAAAATAAAACGCTGTTGTTGCTTTAAAAAACAAATTTCGAAAAGCTTTAAACCTTACAGAAATATGCAATCATAAGTTACTCTCACTCCATTTCCTACACAACTGTTTTGGTTCATGTTATGAAATATTTTGCTTACAGTTTAAGACTTCCCTGATGGATAAAGCAAAAATTCAGAATTCATTAGTGCCATTAAAAAAAAGATGAAGATGTAAATAAGTTCTGGAATGTATGGTAGATATTGTGAAATAGAAAATATTCAAAGAAAAATGGGTTGTAGGGATAAATAATGAGGGGAAAAATAATGAAATTATAATAAAAAAAAGAAAACAAAACTTATGTATTTAGGGGGCACAAGTGGTAGGGTGGGCAAGGAATGGGAAAGAAATGAGAATTAAGTTGTGTCATATACTGGTACAAATTCTCATTGTACACAATCATGATGTGTATATGTAATGTACCAGTAAAGATTTCAATTAAAAAAAAAATGATGCACACACATCCCCCTTCCTCCTTCCCTCTATGCTCCTCTCCTCCCCTCCCCCCTTTCTCTTTGTGGAGCACTGGGCATTGAACCAAGGATGTGCAGTAGTGGGACTGAAATAAGAAAGTGCTGAGCTACAGCCACAGTCTGCTTTCAATTTTTATTTTGTGACTGGATTTCACCAAGCTGGCCACGATCTCGCGATCATCCTGCCTCAGCTCCCAATTAGCTGGGGTGACGGGTATGTGTGATTTAGATTCTCTGATTTAATCACAATTAAATGCCTTCTGCATTTGGTACAAAACATAAATCAAAACTTGTATTTTGATGTTTTCCTGGGCTAGTGATAAACAGTGCAATACTCTCTGGTGCAAGGCTAGGCAGCTGCAGTGAGCTGCAATGAGGTCACAAGGTAAAAAAACGCTACTCTAGACATACTGTGTTGCTAAACCATAATATGCATAGGTTGGGTATAGTTAAGGCATTTCTAACTTTTAATAGGTTTACTAGAGTATAAATCCACCATAAATTGAGTATTGATCTACACACAATTTTAATATCCAAACCAACTTTAGGATAAATAATTTTCTATTCTACTTATAAGTGTGCTCATTCAAAGTTGTTTTCAGATTTTTTTTCATAGATATATTACTTCAAACTATGACAGTACAATTTGTAATGGTATTTCCCCCTGTATTCTCCCAGGGGGAAGGAATACAAAATCCAGAAGCATAATACACAAATTTAGAGCAACCCTTCTTGTAGTAAAAAATAACTTTTTAGCATTGTAAGAAAACCAAGAAACCCTCAAAATCATCCTCTAAAAAGTAAGATTGAGGAAACTATAAATCTTTGATTTGCTTGTGTTTTTTTTATAAAGAACACACTGTGTACATTTACATAGACCAAGTTTACATTAATCTTGTGTAATTCTTTTGAATTCTCAGAAGAGGCATGTGGAATTCTTTCTTCTCTGTGGTTACAATAAACAAATTAAAAATTCTTCATGACAAAAGAATGCAAAGAAATACAAACAGCAGAAAAAAAAGAGCAAGAACATGGATAATTTCAATAATCTAAGTAGTAGATTAAAAATCTTTGGAAATGGGGACATATATATAAATATTCAAATCCTTTTTAAGTACTCAAAAAGAAATTGCCATTAACATTAGCACCTAGCCTTAAAGATAGGTAGCTACTGAGGCTAGAAAACCAGTTGGATTCATTTCTAGAAGTTTGACCCCGAAGGCTGTCATGAACTGCACGGGAATGGTGGGGTATAGGTGGGCTCTTTCAGTTCTTAGGGTAGAAGAAATATCTCCTGGTCACTTGTTGCAAATGAGACCTGCTCAATTTATGGTAACCAGGGCTTACAGTACCTCTGTAGGGTGGAAAACTATGTTATCGAGCTTGAAATCCCCATGAACCAAATTCTCCTCATTGTCTTTTTCTGGCAAGTTTTTCATGAGCCATTCTGAGAGCTGTTGCATGGCAGGGATGTCCTGATGAGCTGCAGCTTGATACTGTTTTGTCCAGGTAGATACCTGAGAAATACAAACAAGAAAAATAACAGAACTGAAAGAGAAATGTAAAATTCAGTAATTCTAAAAACCAGTTCAATTATGTGAAATTTTGTTACTGCTAAAATAGTCAAGAAAAAGACCTGCATGCAAAACTCACATCAGGCTGAAACTTTAAACATTTACGTCTCTCTTCATCTAGTTTCACTTTACTTCCTCAGCTACTTATCAGGAGAAGAATACACACTGAGGTAGGCATCAGGGGATGTGGGTTATAATATTTATTCAGGAACTATTTTGTGGAAGAAAGAAAAATGCATATAAACATACTTAGGGAATTTCTGCAAGAGGGCACAAGAGGGCATAAATAAACCCTGAGAAAGGAAATATGGAGGAGTCTAGGAGGAGTATGTTTTTTAAATGTTAATACCCTTTACCATTCTCACAGAATCCTCTAAATGTACCATGGATGTGTACAGTGCTAAGGCATCCTTAGAATTAAAATAAGCAAATCCACCTATTTTCGAGTCTTCCAATGAGTGAGCTATACTATTTATCTGCTTATATCCCCCATTTTCTAATCTACCTTTGCTCAACTTAATGCACTAAGCAAAAGTCTTTAACTGTGGAGTCTTACTGACCTAAGTTTAAATCATGTACTTTTGTATCCCTTGTTTAAATTGTGTCTAAGACAGTAAGCCTCAGTTTCTTTCTTGTAAAATGAAAGTTATAATACCTGTGCTTTATTGCTGCAGATTAAAAAATGGCCACAGCTCACTAGGACAGGACATGGCTTATAATGACCACACTCTACAATTTAATTTCCTTCTTCAGCAACCCCAAAGCGACACACTTACTAAAAGAAACATGCCCATGTATGTCTAGTCTTGCCTTCCTTTGATGAAATGCTCACCACCTCTTCCTTATCACTCTAAACTATCTTTCCTTAGATAGTCCTTTTAAAACACACCTTTCCCAAGAAGTATTCCTTATGCAAAGTCATAGCAGTCTCTAGGGCACAGTGCTTGTGATATGCATCAAATAATTATTAATAAGTTATACCAC
>PVIR01023693.1:0-26775 GCA_004026965.1 Petromus typicus
GATGATGGTGCCCTCTGAGTTTTCTAATTGTGGTCAGGGCAATTTATGTTCATAGGAACCATTCCTTGAACTATGGGTGTTTTTCTGAGCTAGCCATATGCATGATGATACTCTCTGTACTGGGGAATCAAAGCCGGGGCCTCTGCACTGAGCTACATCCACAGTCCTTTTTAAAATTTTTATTTTCAGAATCTTGCTAAATCACAAATTGCTAGTGGACTCACAACTGTGATCCTCCTGCCTCAGCCTCCCACACTCCTGGGATTACCGATGGCATCGGTACCACACCCAACTGGTGAGATACTCTTGATCTGGAGGGTGGCAGCAAGCTATGGGAACCGGAAACAGCCAACACTGCTGTTACAGAGCAGTGTAATGTAATGGGTGTATCCGATGCTTTTTCTAATTGATGCAGTTTATAATTTTGGGGGAGTTAATTGGGAGATAACTCCAGTCACAAATCAAGGAACCTCTGTAGTGACCAACACTGACTTAGCTTGTGAGTTGTTTATATTTGCTCTTTGCCATTTTGCTGCTGAGTTCCTCACTGACTGTGGACCGGTGAGCACTGTCTGTATTAGAAATATTATTAGCTGTTTGCCATATGTTGAAAATATCCTCCCATCCACATTTTGTGTTTTCTCTTGATTTCAGACATGGTAATTTCATATTTTTATCATTTTCACCAAACGTTTAATTTTTTTTTTTTTTTTTTTTTTGAGACAGCTTTGTAGTTCAGGCTGGCCCTGAGCTCAGCCTCAACTCACATCAGAGCAATCCTCCTGCCTCTGCTTCCCGAGTGCTGGGATTACAGGCTGAGCCACCACGCCCGGCACTGTGGTATGTGGTACTGGTTGCTGCTGGGCGTGAGTCTCCACACCCAGTATTGTATGTGGTTACTGGAGATCAAACCCGGGTCCTTGAGCTTGCAAGACAGGCGCTGGAACCACTGAGCTAAATCCCCAGCCTCAGATGTTTAATTTTTAAATAGCCAATTTCATCTGTCTAGAGTTTCCGATCTTGGTATCACACACAAAGAGCTTTCTCTCTCCTATTACTTACAGTTTCTGGAAACTGCTTAGAAATCTTTGCAGATTCCGTCCATAGAGGACACCTTGCCCTTGCCAGGGGTTCGCACACCATGGGCTACAGTCCTCCCCTGGCTGCTGGGCTCCTGGACCATCTCTTTCCTTCTACACCACAATCTCCTTTGCACCAGATATGGTGGCTGGTGAGTTGACCTTCACCATGTTCAGAAGACTTACCTTGGCCTGTGGTTGGGCAAAGCCATTTCACTTGATAGTGGAATAAGTACTCACTGTCTCATGGAATTTTCGAGTGTTAGTCTGAAGGTGACAGAGCAGACTGCGTGTGTCTTCCCACTGCAGCAAGTCAGAGGGCATTTGCGTTTCTGACATTGCTGGTCCCTTTCTTGATGCGACCCATTTTGGTTTTTTAGTTTTGTTCTGTGATGTCGACAGGGAAAGGCCACAGGCCACATGCATGCCTGGCAAGCTTTCTGCCCAAACCCAGTTAACGATCTTAATGTTTCTCTCCCTAGCAGAGCTACAAAGCCTTGGTCATTATCATTTCTGTGTCTTTCTTCTCTGACTTACAGAGAGGGAGAACCCTGTGCATGTTTGCTTTGCTACTCCAAGAAAATGTCTCATGCCGCCACCGTACACCCTCTACTGCCTAGGGCCACCGCCTCCCCTTCCTCTACAGGCTATGAACTTGGCCCTTTCCCCTCCTCGCCCCCTCCGTACCCTTCTAACCATGTCTCTGTCCATCCCACAGACACCAGGAAGCCACTCAAGGGCACTGTGAGGCTTGGAAGACTCCGCAACATGAAGATGGGCATGGGTGACCCCAAGGAGGAAGTGGCAGAGGCCTCCCCTGAGTTCTGGGACTTGTATGACTCCCGGCTGAGCCAGGACTCTATGTGCCAGTCCTGCCAGCCAGTGTGTGACTTCTCTCTGAGGGGAGAAGTCATGGGGCCCCTCCATGTCCTCTACTTATGCCCAGGTCCTGCACCACATCCTTATTTCAACACTTGGGCTCATATGTGGATGACCTGGGGTGGTGGTATCTGGATGGAGCTTCCACTGCTGGCTGCTTCGGCACCTGTAGATTGGTATGGGGGCGCCACTAGCTTTAATCCCCACGTGGACCCCAAGGTACTTCCTCATCCCAGGAGCCCCTTACCCTCTCCTGCTCTGGTCAGGGGCACCACCTGCTGCCCCCAGGTAGAGGTCCAGGCCCCAGCCAGCTCTTCCCCATGGGCTGTAGTGGGGGGCCCAACCCAACGAGCTCCGAACTGGAGGTGGCGCCGAACTACTCCCTTGGGCCAGGCTTCCAGGTTGAGCCTACGGGTTCTGCTGTCCTCCAGCTCTCAGCTGTGTCCTGTGATCCTAATTCCTGTGCTAGAACCTGAGCCCCAGTTCTCCATGCTAGACCCGGAGTCCTAGGCCCCCATGCTGGATCCTAAGCCCTAGCCCCCCATGCTACACCCTGAACCCCAGCCCCTCATTCGCGGGGAGTCTCACCGCAGGACCCACCACCCCCTCTTCCAGCCCTAATCAGTGCCCTGCACCCATCTCAGCCCAGGCGGTGGTTCATGTTGCAGAGTTAGCTAGGCTCTGCGTGGCATCCCACATCTAGACTTGTGTGCAAAGGCTCGGGGGTGAGCTGTGTTCTCTGCTCTCCAGCCCATGCCCACCCCTCTCTCTCCTATTTCCCTTCCCCTTCATGCTTTCCTCGTGCCCTTTAGCCCCCTTGGGCACCCTTCCTCACAGCCCCCACCCTGGCCAGTGCACTAGTACCCACAGAAACACTGCACCCAACACAGCCGAGTGAATTGTGTGCTTGGGTTTTTAAGTTACACAACTGCTGGGTTGTAGAAATGATTCATTTGTTCTCTATTTGTCAATAAATGTTTAAGGTTAATAAATGTTTGTAGTGAGTGGGTTTTTTATAATTGATTTTATTGGCGCATTTTACATATACAATATGATCACATTTAACATTAAGGACTTGTACCTGTACATGACACATCTTGATTCTCATTTTCCCATTCCCCTACCCACCCTACAACCCCCACCCCTTATATACATAAGCTTTGTTTTCTTTTTTTACTATCAAATTTTCTCTTTCCTTTTTTACTCCTACCTTTCTTTTCTTTTTTATTTTGGAACATTTTCTTCCTATTTCACAATACCTGTCATACATTTTGGAACTCATTTAGACCTTCAGTTCATCATAATAGAGAAATTATATGGTATTTACACATCTGTGTTCTATTTATTTCACTTAGGAATATGTCCTCAAGGTACATCCATTCAAGTATAAATTACTCAAATTTATCATTCTTTATGGCTAAGTAATACTCTATTTATTAAAAAAAAATTCAACATCTTTATCCAGTTTCCTGTTGATGGGTATTCGGGCTGTTTCCATGATTTAGCTATTGCAAACTGAGCTGCTATAAACGTGTATGTGCATATACTGTCGTGCTATGAATCTTTTAATTCTTTCATGCCTACCAGGGTGAAATAGCAGGGTGAGATGAGACCTCTAATCCTAATTTTTTTAGGAATCCTCACATTGATCTCTATAGTGGGTGCATACCCTCAGTCTATTGATTTTATTGGTACATTTGATTGATTTTATAATAGCAGCCATTTTTTTCTGGAGTAAGATGAAATCTTAAAGTTATTTTCATCTGTAGCTCTCAAGTGACCAGTGATATTGAACATTTCTTTCTATGTTTCTTAGCTGCCTTTACTTCTTCATCTGCAAAATTCCTATTCATTTCAGATGCCTACTTTTGAACTGGGTCTTTAAATTTGAGGGAGGGCTGATTTTTTAAAAAATTCTTTATATACTCTAGGTAGTAGCCCTTTGTCTAAGAAACAGCTGGTAAAATTTTTTCCCATATTGTAGGTTGTACTTTCACTCTGCTGGTGGTTTCTCTTGCTGTGCAAAAGTTTTATAAGATGAGATCCCAGGTGTTGATTCCTTCTGCTAGTTCTCATGCTGCTGCGAAATCTTTCCTTATGCCAATGTCTCCAAGAGTTCTACCTAACCTATTTTCCATCAGGTTTAGTGTTTCTCTTTTAATATTTAGGTCTCTAATCCACTTTGAGTTTAGTTTGGTAGATGGAGAAAGAGATAGATCTAACTTTAATCCTTAGCAAGTTGAAACCCAATTTTTCCAGCTCCATTTGTTAAAGAGGCTCTCTTTCCTCCATTGGGGGTGTTTGGCTCCTTTATCAAAGATGAGGTGGCCTGGTAAATCAGGTTGTTTCTGGATCTTCTAGTCTGTTTTACTGATCCTCGGGTCTGTTTCTTTGCCAATAACCTCCTGTTTTTATCATAGTGGCTTTGTAGTATACTTCAAGTTGGGGACTGTGATACCCCTTGCCATGTTCTTATTGCCTAGGATTGCTTTTTTTTTAAAGGATTTCTGAGGCAGGGTCTCACTTTGTGGTTCAGGCTGGCCCTGAGCTCAGCCTCAAACTCACATCACAGCAATCTTCCTGCCTCTGCCTCCCAAGTGCTGGGATTACAGGTGTGAGCCACCATGCCCGGCACTGTGGTATGTGGTACTGGTTGCTGCTGGGGTGAGTCTCCACGCCCAGTATTGTTATGTGTTTACCGGGGATTGAATCCGGCCCATTGTGCTTGTAAGACAGGCGCCAGAACCACTGAGCTATATCTCCATCCCATAGGATTGCTTTTTTATTCTAGGTCTCTTGGGTTGCAGATGAATTTTTGGATTATTTTCTCTAGTTCTATAGATATATTGTTGGGATTTCAATCAGGATTACATTGAAAATATATCATAGTTTGGGCAGTGTGGCCATTTTGATGACAGTGGTTCTTCCTACCCAGAAACAATGGATGTCTTTCCATTTTCTGATATCCTCTTCAACCTCCCTTTTCAGAATTCTGTAGTTTTCAGAGTAGAGGGCTTTCACCTCCTCTATTATATTGATCTCTAGATATTTCCATTTCTTTGGATGCTACTGTGAAAGGAATTGATTCCCTAATTTCTCTCTCAGTGAAGTGGATTAGTTTTGCTGTGTCCCTACCCTCTGTCAGAATGGGTCTCCTTGGAGCCGGGGATTTGGCTCAGTGGTTCCGACGCCTGTCTTGCAAGTGCAAGGACCCAGGTTCGATCCTTGGTAACCACATACAATACTGGGCATGGAGACTCACGCCCAGCAGCAACCAGTACCACATACCACAGTGCGGGGCGTGGTGGCTCACGCCTGTAATCCCAGCACTTGGGAGGCAGAGGCAGGAGGATTGCTGTGATGTGAGTTTGAGGCTGAGCTCAGGGCCAGTCTGAACTACAAAGAGAGAACCCTGTCTCAAAAAACCAAAAAAAAAAAAAAAAAAAAAAAGAATGGGTCTCCTTGTATGGCACCTGGGAACCCAATGTCTACCAGCTCCTGCTGTGCCAAGACCTCAGCTGCAGCCCAGCCACCTGTGGGACTCCAGGGCCCTCCAGGTGGCACCCACCCTGGCACTTGCACACCAGGGAATCCACACCACAGACACTGATTCCAGGGCTTTGGAGCCTGTTCACTACAGGGTGCACAGAGCCCACCAGTTCCCACCCCTCACACCCGTGTCCTTTGTAGACCATGCCTTTTAATCTTCCCCTCACCCACTGTCTTGTTTACGGACAGGCTGTGCTCACATTCTTGCAAAAATATGTATTGGTTTTTTTCTTTCCATACCAGAGACTGAACCCATGGCTTTTGCTCCCAGCTATATCCCTAGCCCATTTTTAAATTTTGTGGCAGGGTCTTGGACTTGAACTTGTGATCCAAATAAATAAATAATATGTGCTACAAATTCTGGTTTTTTCTTAGTTTTCCCATTAATATACTGAAAGGCTAAGCTTGCCTGTATGTGTATGTGGTATATTTCATTTATGATTTCAAATTTATTAACATAAAACTTCTTACTATTTTTCTTATCTGTAGTATCGCGTTTTCCTTCCCTGCTATTGTCTATATTAAAGGAAGAACATCTTACCATGTTGTTGTGGTGGGGATCTTGTTCAAAGGCCCAGCTGTTTAAGACTTGGCCCCACACGTGGATCTGTTAAGAGACGGTGGAACCTTTAAGAGGCAGGGCCAGTGGGAGGAAGTGAGGTTATGGGGGCCCTCAGAGGGGACAGTGGGATGCCACCCTCCTTTCTTTTGCTTCCTGGCCATGAGTTCCCTGCTTTGATCTGCCACCATTGGCCCAAAGCAATGAAACCAACCCATCAGGGACTGAAAATCTCCAAATCTCCAAAACTGAGCCAAGATAGCCCTTCCCCCTTTATAAGCATTTATCTTAAGTATTTATTATAGTAACTGAAAGCTGAGTAGCACACTACAGATTTGTCTGTTTTATTAGAAACTATTATTGACTCATTGAGTCTTTCTCCTGTAGTCTCTCCCCATAACTTTTTTATTACAAGTTCATTCTGTAACTTCTTAAAGATGACATTAGGGAATTCACTTTACTTTTAATTTCTGTTATTAAATTTTAATACTATGAAATTCTTTCTAAGCAGGCCACTTTAAATGTATCCTACTGTTATGATAAGTGATATTTTAATTTTTTTATCTTTTAAAATAATCACTATTAAGGAGAAATCAAGTAAATTTTCTAGCTGTCTAACAAACCAAAATCATCTTTGTAGTTTATAATGACTCATATAGATTTCTCTATAATATTCCAATTACTATTCTAATTATTATTACTTGATAATGGGCTACAAGTGGAAATAAAAGCTATGTTGATATAACAGAGATAGAACAGTAGCATGAAGTTATTCTTTTAGAGTATCCATACATTAATAACATGCACATTAAGCTAAAACCACAGTTTCATCAAGAAGTGCTTTGAGGAAAACTTAAATCTCTCCTGTACTTTCTTCTCCTGACTGTGCGAGACATCATTAAAAATACATTTTGAAGGGAATACACAAATCCCCTATTTCTTGGTGCAGTTTTGGAATTTGAAATAATTGATCTGTTAGAAGGTTGAACTATCTTTGAAGAACTCACAGATGTCTGCAGGATCTGAAGGTAAATGGGAAACCCAATCCATGATTGATCTCCAGGAAGCTCCAGGTGGGGTGTGGAGGGCAAGGAGCGCTGGCCACACAGGCCTTCCGCTTGCAGGGGAACAGGGGAGCAGGTAGAAGTGGGAGGGAGCTCTTAGGTCTGTACTTGCAGAGGGGCACCGCTGGGGGAAGAAGGAGCTGCTCACCTGTTGAGGAGGTCCTTGACCTGAGTATTGATTCCTTCCAGCAGCATAGAGATCTCACCCTTGAGCTCTTTGTACTTTTCTCCAAGGCTCCGGGTTTTAGACCTATCTTTCTCTTAAGATGGTTCAGATTCTGCACGTGCTTTTCACTCGGCCTAGGACTACCTATGGGCATCACGCTCTTAGATCAGGGCAGAGAAGTTTATGCAAGATGCTATTCTTAACAGAGATTGCGAATTAGACTGCTGGTGGCAGGTATATGTGTGTCTGCTCCACAAGGATCATGAAGGAGGGCAAAGTGGGGGTTGATGTTTCTGGGCTGCCTGGTTGTCACTTCTCACAGTGTCCCAAGCACCAGCTATGTCTGGTAGTCCCTCAGTTGCTGAAATGCACACAGGCTGGGCTCCAGCGGGCCCCGGAAGGCACAGAGGGCCCCCAACCACCTGCCAGCTGGACAAAACACACAGAACTCTTCCCACTCCTCTAAACATGTGGCTCCTTACCTTTTCTCTTAGCTTGAGTTCTAATCAAATGTACCTTTTTACCTGAAAAATTTCAATCATAAAGGAGAATGGAAAAGATGAACACCATTATATTCCCTATCTAGATGCAATTATTAATATTTTCTACTTACATTCACACAAATGTACTTACAAATGGAGCCACATATATGGGTCAGTTCTATCCATCTGTCTGTCATCTATCCATCCAGTCTGTTTAATTATTTCAGAGTAAAGGGTATAAGCCTGATTTCCTCATCTATCTCCAAAAACTAAAGGTCCTTTCCTACGTTATTATTTACCATGATCATATTGAACAAAATATTCTCCTACTATCGAGTTATTTGGCATATTCAGGCATTTCCATCTCCTCAACAATATATTTTATAGCTTTGCAAAGGCTGGGCTGGGTTATGTGGTGTGTATGTGTCTGTCTTGTGAGGTGACATCCATGCTGTTTCCTCTCCTTCTCCCTGGGTTGACTGTGGACAAAGGTTGGGGTACGAGAGAGAGAAAGGTAGAGATAGCTTTTAAAAAGTCATTAGCTACTCTATGCCTAATAATTTTCTAGATACAATTATTGCTCACAAATTATTTATGGCTTTCTTTTCATTTTTTAAAAATATGGTATCTGTTGATTCTTAATTTTATACAAACCTAAGGCATCAATATTTTCTCTCTGGTCCTTTGGAAGACCAGTTTTGTCTTTCCCAAAGTTATGGTGGTATTCTCATATATATTTTTGAAGCTTTATTATGTTCTCTCTCATAGACCTATTATCCACTCATGAGTTTTTGAAAAAATTGACTTATCATTTGGTCCAATTTAGTGAAGATTTCGTATACTTAAAAATTCTGCAGTTGTTGAGTATAATATTCTGTCCATCTCACTTAGGTCAAGCCAGGCAATTTTATTCAAATATCTGTTGCTATTGGTTTTTGATGTTTTGCTGTTTCATCAGTTACTAAGAATTAAAACATCCTATTTAATTTATGTTGTAAATTATTCTATTTTTCCTTTTATTTCTATCAATTTTTGCTTTGTGTTTCCAAACTATGTTGTTAAGTGTGTACATATCTAATATTATTCTGTCTTCTGGATGATTCTTCCTTTTTATCCTTATAAAATGTCTCAGTTGGCATCTTCTGATGCTTTTGACATTATATTTTTGGCCTGACAATATTATATACTTTACTTTCCCTTTGGTTCAAGCTGCTTTACTCTCAGCTACTTTGTTTCCCTGTATTCAGTTGTGCCACATACAGCACAGAGGTGGTTTTATTGTTTAAATCCAGTCTGACAGTCTCTGTCTTTCAATTGGATTGTTTACCTCAAGTCTATCAAATGTCATCATTGCTCCAAACCCACCAGCCCACTCTTCCTGTTATCTCTGTTCCTTCTGCTTTCTTCCTTTCTTCCTCATTTTCTGATAACTTCCATAATATTCAAAGTGTTTTTTTTTTAACTGTTTCATTGTCCTGCCTCTATTACTATTAGTTACACATTGATGTCCTGTGTTTGGGCAGTTACTGTAAGATTAAAGTTTGTACCCTTGATGTAGTAGACTCTATTAGTATTTTTACTGCTTTCCTGGTCACCCAAGAGCTGTAACTCCATTCTTCCCCTTTGCCTCTTGTTCTATTATTGTATCATTTCATTTCTTTATTCTGGATACTTAGAACACATTATTGTTTTAGTCTTACACAGTCTTTTTGTGTGTGTGGTACCAGGGATCAAACTCAGGACCTTATATTTCCCAGGGCTGTGTGAAACCTCTGAGCTACAGCCCTGGCCCACACAATCATTATTGCAACATATTAATGCATACATTTCCCTTTCCAGAACATTTGCTTCCATACCTCCCACTGGAATCACTTTATTTCAGCTTGAATAACTTCCTTAATGTAACTTTGAATTATGAAGAATTGTTTCAATTTATGCTTATCTAACAGTATTTATTTATTTATTTATTTAAGATTTTTGAGATAGAGTCTCGCTTCTCAGACTCGAACTCAGCAATCCTCCTGCTTCTGCCTCCTGAGTGCTGGGATTACAGGCGTGAGCCACCACACTCGGCACTGTGGTATGTGGTGCTGATTGCTGGTAGGCTTGAGTCACCAGGCCTGGCATTGTTGTATGTGGTTACCAGGGATTGAACCTGGGACCTTGCACTTGCAAGGCAGGCTAGTAACCGCTGAGCTAAATCCTTGGCCCTCTGACAGTATTTTTATTGTGTCTTTTTTCCATTGAGATGTAATATTTGTACACAATAATGGGATTATCAAAAAGCAAAAAGCCAGGCACAGTGGTCACACTGGTATGTTCTTATCATTGCAGCTACTTAGCAGGCTGAAGCAGGTGGATTGCATGGTCAAGACTACCCTTGTTAACTTAGTAAAATGTTCTCTTAAAATATAAAAGGGGCGGGGATGTGACTCAGTGGGAGGCCCTGGATTCAATCACCAGTACCAAACACACACTCTTACACACGCACACATGCACATGCACACAAAGACAACAAGTGCTACAGAGGTTGCTGAGACAGAAATATGAATTGGGACCCTTGGCATGGAAAACAGTATAGAGATTTCTTTAAGAACTACAACAGAACCACCATATCAGGAGTCCAACTACTAGGTCTCTAGCCAAAACAAATGAAGTGAGTACATCAAAGGGACAGCTGCAGGGCCATGTTTAATGCAGGGTTCTTCCCCATGGCTAAGACACAGAATCACTCAGAGTCCGTCAACAGATGAATGAAGAAAATGCTGTGTCTATATACAATAGAATATTACTGAGCCAGAAAAAAGAAACTCCTGTCATTTGCTGCAGAAACATGGAAGTTTTCATGTTAAGTGAAATAAGCCAGGCAGAGAAAAGCAAATCCCACCTTTCTTGCTTATTTGTGCCTCTCTTCCGAAAGGCTATTTGCTGACTCATTACTGGCGTGGCAGCTTTTCCTTGAAGAATCATTCTGTTTGCCAAAAGTCTGGCTTACAACACATTGGATGACTGTCAGGATAGGAAATAGTCTCACACAAACATGCTCTCCCGGCTCCTGCCCCTCCCATTTGGTGGCCATCGCTGACCGTTGTGGAAATAAAATCAAACCTTTGCATTGGTTGATATATCAACCCAATAAATTTTGTAAATTCATTCGCAAGCCTGCATGTCCGTGGCATTGTTTCACATTATCTGTTGAATCAAATTTGCTAATTATGTGGTTCAAATCTGTTATGTCCTTAACTATAAATTTTAGTTGTTTGATTTCTCGTTTACTTCCAAGATATGTTAAGAATTGTGTTTTATTATAGTCCAGTATTTTTCCCATTTTTCTATGATTTTATTAAGTTGTTTGTTTTGAGACAAAGTCTCACACTGTAGCAAAGGCCGGCCTTGAACTCACTAGGAATCCAGGCTGGCCTTGAACTTGTGATTATCCAGCCTCTGCTTTTCAAGTGCTAGGATCACAGATGTACACTGCTATGCCTGGCTGTGATTTTTTAAAATCACAGATGTATTAACATTTATCAGTCTTTCTCTGGCATAATTTTGTATTAAACTAGTAATTTTGTTATTTCCAATAGTCTAATGCACTGAGATTATATTGAGTTACCCTCGTATTGCTAGGATAAACTAAACCTCATAACTCTTTTCATATAAACTTTTCTTTTGGTTTGTTGATATCTTATTTAGGCTACTTTACATAAGAGAAAATGTATCTAGATATGTATTCTTGTGTTGGCCTTGATTTTAATTCAAGATGATAAGAGCTTCTAAAAATAAATTTCAGAGCTATTCTTTTTTAAAAAAAATTTTTTTTTGAACTATAGAGATGAGGAAGTTTTGAACACTCTCCTATACTGTGCCTGAGACTTTCTAGGATTAGTAAGGGAGCCATCATTTTGATTAGCAAATTTGCTTGCATAATAGCTCATCCATCTCTAGTTTTGTATATCTCACTTATAGGTACACATCTTCTCTTCCTCTTTCCCTTTTTCCTTCTACCCCAAAGCTCTAAGTGTTCCTCGGAGCATGCACCTCTTTAATGTCCCCACAAACTTGGGAGGCGGTGTCTTTATCAACAGAACAGCAGGGTTGGGAGAACACAGATGCATCCATCCATGACCTAGAGGGAGACCAGCCCTCCCCGCTCAGCCTTGGAGCATCAGAACTGCTGTCCTGCAGTGCAGCTCTGGCCTAGATCGGGCTCAGTGTCACCTGCATCTGCCCAAGTCGACCGTTTGGGCATCAGATCAACCTCTTCCTTTCCCCCTTCACTCTGCTCGGGTTGTCAGTCCCTCACCCCACTGCACACACAAATCCCATGTGTGGTTTGAGCTCCCTCCTGAATCTGAAACCCCCATCTGAGGCACTCTTGGCAGGGTGTGCCCTGGGGGCCACCGGGAGATTCCTGGGGAACATGTAATTCCGTCCAGCCCTCGAATGGCAGCAGCACCGCTGAAGGTGTCTGGTCCGGTTTGGAGAGAGACTTCGGACTCTGCTTTAAATTCAGAGATGAGATGAGGGCCCAGCGGGGGGCATGTCTGAGGTCAGAAGCTAGCCTCCACACCACGAAGACGCTGGCGTTTCTGTCTACCGTGTGTGACAGCCCAATGGAACAGCAGGGAGAGGAGAGGAAAGTGGCTGTCACGGCTAATGTGGTGCCAGACCACAAGTCAAAAGTGGAGGCAGAGTCTGAGAGAGGCTCGGCTGTGGTGCAGGATGGGCCCGGGCCTCTCTCATCATCGCAAGCCGAGAACCCCGTTTCCAGCGGCAGAACTGACCTTCTCAACTCACTTCTAAACCCTCGGCGCTCCCGCACTAGCCCTCCAGTCCACATTCTGGTTCTGTCTATTTCACTTTGAGTGAACTTTTGTTGTTTCAATTGATGCACTTCCGGAGGACACATTGCATATGAAGTATGATCACAGAAGGAGATGGTAACTGAACCTCACTCCCTTCAGTAAGCAGAGTGTTAAATGAGACATACGGAAAACAGCAGTATGAATGATTCTGGTGGAAAAAGGTTTCGGTCTCGAGCCTAGTCTCACTTTATTAAAAAGGGAGTTTGCCAGGTGACAGAGTCCAGCTGAGTCACTTGGCTTTCTCTTAAGATGTCATGAGAAGGGTGCAGACTCCTTGAACCCCAACAATCGCAGAGACCTCGCAGCACTCAGGACTCAACAGCTATCTCTGGAGCTCGAGTCCTGCTGAGTACACAAGGCAGAGATGAGAAATGAGTTCCTGCTACTTGCCTGGTACAGCTGAAAGGATCCAGCACTGTGAAGAGCCAGGAATACCCTGTCCCCACCTCCCTTCTGACTCAGTGTCCCCTTCACACTCCAAGTGCCCGGCGGGACTCCAGGTCCAGCTAACTTCCTCAAGTATGCCCCATGGACGAGCTGCTTCCCCACTGGCAGCTCCTTCCTTGTGGACACAGGAACTGGTCCGTGTGGGAAACCGTCTTTGGGACTCCCACCCCTGGCCTGGAGTCATCCTGGTCCCCATCATGGGGTGCTCACCTTTGGTGCTGTATGAATGTCTCCCTCAAATACCTCATGTTGGAAATGAGGTGAGACCTTTCAAGGTGACTGGTCATGAGGAGTCTACCCCAGAGAAAGGACTAAGCCCTGATTAGACCTATAAGAATGCATCTCTCCCCGGCACACTCACTCTGCCAGGCTGAGGCTCTGGCCAGACCCCAATGCCATGTTATTGGGCTTCTCAGCCTCCAGAATCCTGAGGTGAATAAATCTCTATTCTTCGTAAGTTACCCAGTGCGTACTATTCAGTTACAGCAACAGAGAATGGACTGAGACTTCCCCCTAAAGTGGAGTGGGGGTGACTCACACGGGCAGAGAGCACAGGGGAGCAAACCTCTCGCTTGGCCTGTGAGGGACCCACCTGTTTATTCCTGTTGTCCTACGCGGCTCTGAATCCAAGAACCAGGTCTCCCAGGTGCTCTCGCTGAGCAGAGTCCTGGCAGTTCCAGCGGGAGCTCTTGTTGGATGGTTTTATGGGAGGCTCAGAAGTAAGGCTGGATCCAGATCAGATGTTTTCAGAAATGAGGGACAGTTCTGGGATGGGTTTCCCCCTGTGGAATGGAGAGCCACAGGAGGGTGAGTTGTCTGGGAAGGAAGTGGCCGTCACTCATCTCAGCTGCGTTCTTTCCGGCGCTTGGCACGGCTGACGTGAGGACAGTGTTTTTTCCGGCTGAGACACAGTTATGAAGCAGCCTTGCCTCAGCTCACTTTGTCAGAGTCTCATGGTGGCCCCGGCCCTACTCAACTGCGTGCGCTTGGCTAGCTTCCTGGTGGCAGGGCTGCCCTTTCCCTCTCAAGAGACATCGTGGAAGTCATCCCTGTCACTGCTTTCCTCTGCTCACACTGAGGTTGGGAGCTCCATGCAACAGCTGGGGCCCCCCAGAGTTCCCATGATGCACAGGCAGACTGGCAGTGACATCCAAGCAGCAACCAAGTGCTCTCCACACTAGCAGATACAACCCTCACCACAACCTGACCCTGCTCTGCATGCTACTACCCAACTCTGTCTCCCCACCCCCGCTGTCCCTGGCTGTCCCTTTCCTTGGGATTCCTGAGTCAGGCGCTTCTTCATGCTATTGCCACAACCCCAGTGATGTCATAATGCTAATAATGCCAGTCCGAGTTTCTAGCACTTGCTATGTGCCCACTGCATGCCAAGTGTGAGGCATACAGCAGAACATATATGTCAGTCTCTTCGATCTGCCTTGCAACTGCATGAGGAGTGGGATTTCTGTTGCTGCCATTTTACAGATGAGGAAACTGAGTCACGGAACACGTGGATGCTTTGGGACCACTCAGCCAAGCCATCTGAAATCACTCACCCTGCAGGACAAGCCAGCTTCTCTGTGGCCAGTGTGGCCCTCAGAAGCCCCTAGCTCCCAAAGCAGCACAGCCCCTGGCCCTCCGCCCAAACACACTCCTCACACGTCCACTGCCCCATCGCTGCCTGCTCCCCTGTCTAATTTTCTCCACTCTCCTGGAAGTTTTGCAGCCAACAGTGGCCTGATGGGCCTTGTTCCTCCCCTGCAAGCAGGGAGGAGGTGTGAGTGACAGAGGGAGGGGTGGCTGTGTGAGGACAGAGAAGCCAGGAAGCCCATGTGTTGGGGCTTTCAGATGTGCTGGGGGTGGGGGTGGCTGGGAAGCTTATGACCAGGGTGAGGCCAGGTCTACAGTTTCTGTGGCTCCTGCGGCCAGTGTGTGCCCTAGAGCAGGGCAGTGCCCCGCCCAGAGCCAGGCCTGGGGTGCAGGGTCAGGAGTGCCCCAAGCGCAGGCCGGATGGACCTTGGGAGCCTACAGCTGGAGATCTCTGAGACTCTGTGCCGTGGCTGCTTTGCACTCATGCCCTCACTGTCCTGTTTAAGAATGCAGGCCCTGGCCCCTGGTCATCACTCATGTCATTAGAAAAGACTCACTGTAAAGTCACTACCACTTGCCCCCCCTGGGGCTACAGCCCTATCAGCCTCAGAGCCTGGGCCAGTGGGCTACATGAGGAGTGGTCAGCCAGGTCCATGGCTGACCAAGAGACCTCACTGACCCCTTAGCTTCCTCTGTCCAAGCTTTGGTGAAAGGGACACAGCTGCTTGGTGGGTGCCGCATTGGGGCTGGACCCAGGGCCGTGTGGGCGAGCCTTAGCCCAGGGGAGGCTGGAGCAGCTCAGCGCCCCTCACCCCCATGCAGGACCTGTGTCTGCCTCCTGCAGTACACAGAGGACGTGCGCCTGCCACCCTTTCTCAGCAAAGAGGGATCCTGGCTGCCCCTTGCTGTCCAGATGCCCCAAGTGAGGCTGGAAGGCAGCTGGCTGGTGGGTGGGCACCGCAGACCTTCTGGCAGCCGCGCCCTGATAGGTGTCAGGACTATGGTGGCTTAGAGCTCCTGCAGGGCTGGGTGGCTGCTGGACACGCTCAGGGGAAGAGACCTCAGAGCAGCAGCCAGATGTAGGCTGCCCTGGGGACCCCACGCTCAGGTGCTGGGGGCTTAGTGAAGAGCAGGGACAGCAGAGTGGCTAAGCTGGGGCCCCCTGCTGGGAAGCAGCCAGGCGGAGCCTCCTGTCCATCACCTGGCCCCACGTGGCCACAGCGCCTGCTGCTACCTTGCCAGGAGTCCTCTTCATACCTGTCAACCTGGACAGGTGCGAGGTGCTGACCGAGGCCGTGTCAAGACCGCCGGCCCTGAGGCACTGAACGGAGCCTCGCTGTTTGCTGAGAGCCGACTGAGCTCCCCGCATGCAGTAGAGCTGGAGCCCGTGTATGGTGACAGCTTCAGGAGAGGCTGGGGCCGACAGACAGTGGCTGGCTCTCCTCATGGTGACCCAGGCTGCATGGTGTAGGTCTAGCGTCCCCCAAGCCTCCCGCGCACAGAGATGGGGATTTGAGAGGTGACTGGGTCATGGGGACAGGACACTCATGGATGGGTTAGTGCACTGCCGGGCATATAGCTGACCATGACTTGGAAGGTGAGGCCTGATGCGAGGAGGTGTCCGTCTCCTTCCCACTCCTCCTCCCTCCTCCCTCTGCTTCCCAGCACCACGCAGCTGGCAGCCTTCCCCGTCAGGCCCCTCCACCAGGCTGCGCCACCTTGGAACCCGCCAACAACAGATTGAAAGTATGAGCTAGATAAACCTCTCCTCTTTGAATTTGTGGGAGTCGTGCACTGTGTCCCAGCAGTGAAGGAAATAACAGAGACATCCCTAACGCCAAAGCAGAAATGCTCCAGGTTGCGGGGGAGTAGATTTGATGTCAGCTCCAGCCTGGGCCCCGGTGCATGGGAACTGTCAAAGTGTACTGTGGCCTGGTGGTGAGGGAGGCCAGCACGCTCAGCTCCGCAGGGTGAGCAGGTCCCTATGACCACCACCAGATGCACAGCTCAGGTGGGCCACATGCCAGCACATGACACAGCACTTCCACCCACAGAGCAGCTGTGACCTTGGGCCAGCGGTGGCAGGGGCAGGGAGAACCCCACCCCGGGAATTACCTGTGCAGTCTGGCTCCCACACGGTGCTCACTTCTCTCACCTGCAGAGGGCTGCAAGTTCTCCTGCTAGAGTCCAGCTGGCTGCTCTGGCAGAAATTTTGGTGAAAGGCGGAGCCCTAGCGGGCAGGGTGGTTGGGCACTGCCAAGCATTACTGGGCAACCTTGGGCTAGTTGGTGACCCTCCTCATGCTTTCCCCTCTCTTAAACGGGGTCACTCCTGTCAGCGCCCAGGAGACAAGGCTCCTGAAGTGGTAGGTAGACTACTACATGCCCAGTGCCAGATACAATCCAGTACCATCCAAAGGCTGCCAATTCTTCATGTGGTGGTTGTACTCTTGCCTGACTCTAGTGACAGAGGTGACAAGAGGCCAGGCAGCTCACACCTATGGCTAAGATGCTTTTTGTGAATTTGTCTCTTCCCTAGGTTTTCCTGTTCATGCTCAGGAGCAGAAAGTAGATCAGTGAGACCACTGCTAACTTTGACTGCACCTCATCACAGGCACTTTCCACAGGTCATTTCATCCTGTGAGTAGCTACGATGGTGACCCTTCAGCTTGGCTGTCCACTTGATTGGCTTGAGAGACACCTAGGAGAGTGGTAAAGTGCACTTCTGGTGGGTCTTGAGGGTGTCTCTTTGAGAACACACGTGGACACTGGGCCCTCCTGGTCCCAGCTGTCTGCTTCCTGGCCAACATGAGGTGAGCATCTTCCCTCCCTTCACCCTTCCGCCATGATGCTCCTGCCTTGGAGCAGTAGCCCATGGACTGAATCCTCTGACACCATGAACCAAGTGAACTGCTCCTCCCTTAGGGTGCAAATGCTGAGTATGTGTCCAGCAACAGAGAGATTCTCAGACACAGGAAACCATGAGGATTGCTGCCAGCAGATCTTCTCCCAGAGAATGTCCACGGGAAAGGAGTGGCAGGGCAAAGAGGACACAAGGAAAGAAGGAGCCTGGGAAGATCGGGAAGGAAGAACAAAAAACATGGGAGCCGTAACCAAAGCTTTCCCAACTGTGTGTGATGCTAGAAGCAAAAAGCACAACATTGCCTAATGCATTCTCAATGTTTGCAGATGAGATGGTTAAGAAAATTGCATTTTAACAAGAAAGAAACTGCATGTTAACTAGGAGAGGGAAAGATATCTAAATTTTACCTGAGTGTGTAAAATGTTGACCCTAGGCAACTGATTACATCTGTATATAGCATGCAGGATCTAGGAGGAGAACTAAACCCTCCACAAAAAAATGCTGCAGATGTGGTGAGGCCATTCTGTAATCTAGTGTTCTGGGAGGCTGAGGCAGGTGGATTGAAAGTTTGAGCCCATCCTGGGCAGTGTAGTGACTTGACAAGATTCTATCTTAAAATAAAATATAAAAGCTAAAAAAGAGCTGGGGATTTAAAAAAATCAAATAGAGGCCTCTGTGTGAAGGCTCTGGCTTCATCCTCAACACTGAAAAAATATATAGATAAATCAAAGTAGAATTCTAGAAATTATTCAAGTAATCCATGGCAAGGCAGGCAAAAGAAAACACACAGCAGTCTCAACAGGAGGAGATTCTAGCAGCAGAGAATGAGTCTGTGCTGCTGGGATCTGAGAAGGGGCAGCAGGGGACGAGGTGTGGACACAGGGCTGTGCTTGGGAGATGCTTGCAGCGGAAACGTTTCTGTGGTGAGAACACAAACCTATGCTCGAGACAGGATGACACGGATCTGTACACGCGCACTGTGCCTATTCCAGTCCCCAGCCCCACACTGTCACCTAGAAAGGCAAGCTGCTACCAAGAGGAAGGGAGGAACAGGGGGGCGAGGACGTCTCTGTGCTGTCTTTACAGTCACCCGTGAGTCTACGATCATGGCAAAGGTAAAAAGAGTCACAAATTGTAAAGGACACGCGTGTTGTTAGAAAGGCCAGTTGTCATACACAGGAGAAACACTGTGTGCTTTCCTGTGTAAATACATGGATGTGACATCCTAGATAAACACTCCACTGGATGTCACACTACCTCGTGAGGGAGTTTGGATTTGAGAAATAAGGTCAGAGCCATTTCCATGGGAAAAACAGGGAAGTTGGGAACCCAGCCCCCGCGCCGTACTGGGTGCACACTGTGACTGTGTATGGAAAGCGATTTCACTTCCAAGCTTCAGTAGCTGCAAACATGTCACCTTTGCAAGCACCAAGGGGACATCTGAAGGACAGGCACGTCAAGGGACGTCCTCCGCTGGGAGGGTGGCTGGCAGACCGGCAGTCACTTAGCTTGTGGAGTCCCTGACCGAGAAAAGCCAGCGGGGCTCTTCAAACATCAGTCAGCGATGCCCCAGAGTGTTTTAGCGATGTCAGGGGAGACGCTTCTGTTCCGGGCGGCCAAAGCCCAGTTTCCCTGGGGACACTGCATCCCGCAGTCCTCCACTGTCGCGGCCCATTCCTCTCCCAGGCAAACACTGCAGCTTCTTGCTCTTCCCTGCCCCCATATGACCCCTGCCCTTTCAGGGTCGCACCGGACTCTACTGCTGCCAGCCCCTTGCCGTGCCACCTGTCACTGACTCTCAGGACTGTGCAGCGGGCCTCACAGGTGTCTTCCTCACACCGCATGGCCCGGTGGCCAAATGCACAGGTGACCCTCCCGACCCTGGCACGGCCGTGCTCACATTCTCTGACCTGTCTCACCAACCCACTCCCACAGCCAAACCCCGACCTTGGCATTGCCAACCGCAGCAGCCATTCCGTGGTGACAGCAGAGCCCACCCTCCCCCAGCCGGGAGACTGTTTCCAGCTCACTCTTTCCTCCACCCCAGGGTCTGGTAACTTTGCAAGAGTCCATTTATTTAACTGCCGTCCTTCCATTGTCCTCACCCCCAGGTCTTTACCACCCCCCTTACAGTGCATGCCCTGCCACAGTCTCTATAATAACCCCAGGTCTCTCTCTCTTTCTAGCTCACCTGGAAAAATCAAGCCCTGGCCAAATCCACCTCTTCATGAACTGTGTACTTGTGCAACGATGCCAGGAACAGCTAGAGAAAGAGCTACCCCATCCGACTGGTCTCACCTGAAACCCGGGAGCCCTGGCCTCCAGTGATGTGTTAGTGAGCTTTCAGTTACTGCAGCAAAATGCCTGAGATGCTCACCTTGAAAACTGAGAAGGTTTCTTTGGGCTCACAGTTTTAAGGGACCCATCTGCGACCCATTGGCACCATTGCTCTCCACTGTGGCAGGAGCCGAGCATCTGCAGAGGAAGCTGCTCTGTTCAAGGCTGGGATGAAAGACTGAGGTGCCTTTGGGGGCCGCCCCCAAGGACCACACCTCCCACAGGCCCCACATTCCCATGGCACTGCATGAGGGACCCAGGCCTCCACACAGGGGTGGGATCCCATTTTGGGGCCTGTTCCATGCACCTGAACCCCTAGAGAGTGACTCCACCCTCGCATTTCACTGGTGCACTTCACACCTGGATCCTGGCCAGCTCCTCCCACTCGACAGAGTCCGCTGCACACAGAAGAAATGCTGGTCATCTCCCTCTCCGCCTCCAGGAGCTCCTCCTCTAGCATCTGCCTCCGGTTATCCCTGTAGTTTACAGAAGACTCTTATGAAAGACATTCTAAATCCCTGCCTCTGTTCCAGCTCCTTCCTCCTCCTCCTCCTCCTGCTCCCTTTCCTCCTCCCTCTGTCCTTCCATCTGTCTGTCTGTCTATCTGTCTCTCTGTGTGCCTCCCCCTTCTATCTCTCATTCACTTGGACTTATTTTTTGGAAGTCTTTTTCTTCTTTTTTTTGCATGCCCTTGTTTACAACAGCACAACTGACAACTGGCAAACTACGGAAGCAGCCGATGCAGATGGATGCATAAAGCAAATATGGTTTATCAGCACAGTGGAATATCACTCAACTATAAAGAAGCATAAATTCCAGTCATTTGTAGAAAACAAATGAAACTTGAGACCCTAATAACAAGTGAAATAAGTCAGATGTGGAAGTGCCAATTATTGCATGGTTTGTTTTACACAGGAGCCCCAAATTACAAATAAATAAGAAGTAAAAATAAAGGGAGATGTAGGAAATAGGGAGACAGACTTCTTGGAGATATGGCTAAGGGTAGGAAAGGATATGGAATATGATCAGAATCTAATATATACGAACCAATTTCCCAAACTGAATCTAATCATTGTGTATCACAAATACATAACAATTAAATTGCAAAAGGCTTTTTAAAGCTAATTTTAGATTTAAAGAGGTGTTGTAAACACAGTACTAAGAATGTCTGTGTGCCCCCCCCCCATTTTCCCTATAGGAACATCCACTATGGCCTTTTCTCTCCTGAACTCGACCCAGTAAAGTCTTGTAATTCTACTGAAATATTCAAGTCTCCAAGGTCTTGGCCACCTTGGGCTACAGCCAGCCTTGGTTGTCACTGACATGTAATTATGCACTGCTGGGAACACTTCCCTGCTCTTGCTTCCTTTGACAGCCTCACCTTTGGAACCCCAGAGTGCCCCCAACCTCAGTTTTGACCTTCTTCCTCACTTGCTCACAAGGGACCCATCTCCTTCCAGCACTTCAGAAGATCTATGTGCAGAGGACACTCAAGGTGCCCCTCGCTCAGCCCCTCCTGCCACCCCGTGCCCTCGTCCAGCAGCCCCTCAGACTTCACTCGAGAAGACAAGACGTCCTAAGGCCAATGTGCCCCAGTGAGAGCTTCAGGTTGCCGTCCTCCTGGAAACATTTCTGTCTCCGTGGACGGAGCTCTGAAGTTCAGGGAGCTCAGGCGCAGTGGCTTTGGGCCATCACACTCCGCTCTCGGGCATCCCTACACCCAGGGCCTCACAGTTTTGTATCCACCATCAGCGTGCACCTAGATGTCAGCCACTTCTTGCCTCCTGCCAAGCAAGCCCTCTGTGTCTCACCTGGATACTCTCCAGAGCCCTGATGAGTCTGTACAGGTGTCCTCCTCCCTGGTCTGCTCTCACTGCAGGGACCCGCTTAAGACCTTGTCAGTCCTCTGTTCAGAACCTCCAGTGACTCCTGAATTCAAGGTGTTAATGACCCATAAGGTCTCCAGGATCTGAACTTTTGCTACCTTCACTGACGTCATTTCCCATCCAGCCCCTGGCCCTGCTGACCACACAGGGCCCACTACTCTTCCTGGAATGAGGCAGAGATGTTTTTCCTCCTTCCCCTACTCCATGCTTCTGTTGAGACATTTCAGTAAGGCGTCCTGGGGCCTACCGCATCTACCCACCATAGCTCTTCGTTTTCCTTACTCACAGCACTTAGCACCAGATGCTACTCATTTATTTGCTGCTTTTACTTAGACAGATGGAAAATTTCATGAGAATAAAGACTGGCTTTTTTGTACTAATGCATCTCCAGTACCTGTAACCACCCAAGGCATACCTTAGATGTCAGAAAAATATTTTGAATGAATTATTTCATATATTATAATTATCTCCTAAGACCCAACAGAATAAACAAATACTTTTCAAGCTGTAAGTGTTTATATATAAACTGTTTTTGGGAAAATTAAACAGCATCGAGATAATAAAAGAGTCAACAAATATACCATGTTCATGAATAGAGCAAGTTAACATAGTGAGTAGCAATTTTCTCCAATTTAATCTGTATATTTTAATCATCAGCAATCTAGCTGGATTTCTTTGGAGGAATTAGGCAAATTCATTTCCAAGATCACATGGAAGAAAGAATCAGTAAGTTACTCTCAAGTTTGGAAGAACACAGCAAAAATGATTAGGTTATTGGTGAGGCTTTGGTCTTGCAGATCTCAGCCCATGATGAAATAAAAGCAGCAGAAGGGACGATGGAGGGACAAATCCAAGCTGAGACCAGAACTCAGGACCAGACCCACCTGCCCTGGGTCTGCCACACACAAGTGGGGCCTCAAAGCTGAAGAAACGGAGGCTCCTTCAGACGATGCTGACACTTGATGACAATAAGGACCAATAAGCCAGTTTGCCTACCTGAGGTCATATATGAAGAGGGACCTCCAGGTAAAGCAAGGATGCTTCTAAATATGTAAACCTGAGCAACCAGAGGAGGGAAGACTCTCATGGAGATGTGTGTGGATCCTTTATAGCAAAGCTAGAAGAAAAAACAAAAACAAGGAAAGAAATGTAGGAACTTACAATAAATTATATATACAAATACCTTTTTAAAAGAGATATAAAAATCATAACTTACATTATGCATCACATATTATGTTTAATACAATATAATAATGTAATACTATTTTATAATAATATTTATTTTATATTTTAATATAATAATAAAAACATATGCATGCATATATATAATTTTTACTTTTTATTTTATTTCTTTTTTGAGACAGTGTCTCATTATATTGCCCAAGCTGGCCTCGAACTCCTGGGCTCAAGTGGTCCTCCTGCCTCGACCTCCCCAATAGCTGGGACTGATGCACTACTGCATCAGGCTTATACATATCACTTTTTAAATTCAAGAACCTGGCAATTTAGAAGGGTCCATTGGCCCAGCACCTGGAGTTTCTGACTCAGAGTCTGGGGTGGGATCAGAAATCTGGAGAAGGCTCATTTCTGATGCCTGTCCAGGGGAGTCGACGCTGTGTTTAGGGACCACACACTGAGCACCCTGCACAGACCCGTGTTGGAGGACAGACGGGAACAGACCGACCATGGGTTAATATCCAGACTTTGTGATCCCAAAAGTAACTGAAGGACACAGTTGCATTCCAGGCTGTGCGACAAGTCACCAGCTCAGAGCCCCAGCTCCCCAAGCACAGCAAGTAATTTCCCCTTCCTCCCTCCGGTGGGGGAGGCAAGTCAGGAGTGTGCGTGGGGTTGGGGGATGGTGTTCTTACTCCTCAGTGACCCTCTCTTCCTCTCTCACCTCCCAGCATGTCGGCCCTACTGTCTTCAGGAAAATAAGAGCTTTCCTTGGGACACCTGACCGGGTGAAGGACAGACCTACAGGTGGTAGCCTTGATAGAGCCCAGAGAAAAGACCTGCCCATATCACGAAGCCATACTCACGGGCTGCCCAGCAGCTCTTCAGTACCCAACTCTTACCTGTGAGACAACAACTAGCCTTTTCTAGACTTCTAGGGAAAGCCAGTAGCATACAAGACCGAGACCAAAATAAAACCTGACCTAACAGAGAGCTATTATTAAATCAGGTATCTGTGATATCTCAAAGACAAACATAAGACCGTACCCTTGACAGGCTACTAGAAGAAGAAAAGCACTGAGGACACTGGAATAGATATCTCATAAGACATGAAGATAAAGTTGAAGAAATGTACCCACAGAGTATAGTGAGTATAAGGCAAAAGTGAGGAGAGAAAAAAAGAAAATTAAAGGATCACTAGACATTGAAATCTGAATAGTAACATCTTAAAATTATTGACATAGGATGGAAAATAGAAAAAGAAAGTGCCTACAATTGAAAATTTCCCAGACCCCAAAGGATGTTTCTTAGAATGAATGCGGCCCCGTCAAGGGGTCCATCAACGGATGAAAATGGATGCATGCAGACTACATTACTGGGAAAGATCAGAACACTAATGCCGTGTGTAAATGCTCCCAACAAAACTTGTGCCGGAATTAATCTCATTGTGAGGGATTAAAAGGCAGGGTCAGATGGGACATCTGACAAGCAAGGGCGTCGTGAAGGCTCCGTCCCTGGGGATGGGTTCACTCCTTGGATCTTGGGGAGTTATCTCCTGAGGGGGTCTGTTGTTAAAGGAAGTGTGGCCCTCTCTCCTACAGGCACCTCTACGTCACCTCGGCGCTATGGAGAGTCCACAACTGCCAGAAGGACCTCAGTAGGTGCAGCCTCTGACCTCCTGCCTCTGCAACCATGGACTAGATAACACTTGACTCTTTAGAAACTAGCCAGCCTATGGTATTTCCTTACAGCAAGAGAAATGGATAAAGACAACGGATTAAGCAGCAACAACAACAACAAAAAAATCACATTTTCTAGATAAAATAAATGCAAACTCTTCAGTGTTGGACTCCCTTCAGACTCTGATACTTGTTTTGGAATAAACTGAAGTAATTGTGTTTTCTGAATCCTAAAGGCAAGCTATTTCCAATGAAGAATTCTAAGCTTGCAAGCAGAGTCAATGTATTTTAAGGTATGAAAGATCTCAAAGTTTACCTCCATGTGGCTTTTCCCAGAAAGCTACTAAAGAATGAGCTACATCTTTATGAGATGAGCAAACCTAAGAAGGGGAAGATAAGGGGCTACAGTGCAGGAGGCGCAGAGTTCCTGTGTGACCGCCAGGAGCCAGGCTAGTCTGGGGGGGCAGCTCACCTGCACCTCAGAAGAGGGAAAGTTCCTGAGGACAGAAGTCACGGGATCCCCGACACGGCTGACCACCCCCAGATGTGGGGAAGAGCAGGGAGGTGCACAAGCGAACTTTTACAATGAGCTAAGTTAAACAATGACCACAATTGAAAACTGAGTAGAGTTGTCTCCCCTTACCCTCGGTTTTACTCTCATGGTATTAGTTACCTATGGCCTGAAAATGTGAAATGGAAAAATCACAGAAATAGACAATTCATACGCGGCAGAGTGCACACCACGATGAGCAGTGTGATGGAGCCTCCGTCCCACCTTCCTGGGTGTACGTCATCCTCCGGCCCAGCTTCTTACCACCCTCCGTGCCACCCACCCCTTGCCTACCTAGGGGTCATCTCAGCGACAAAGCAGGCTCTGCTGCAGTACCATATTATTTGGAGCAATAGTCATAGGTAGCAGAATAATTAGCTAAGAATAGTTAGAAGGAAGCAAAGGTAGGAATAATGGGGAAGGCTGAGGCGGTTCCTCATCAGCCCTGAGATGCTGGTTGACTCCAACTCCTAGGTACAACATTGGTATCAATAATAGCCAAGCAAAAGGAGAGAGCTCCTGTTTTTTACTATCAGACTGGCCAAGATGTGAAAGAATTCTACATTTTCTACATAATGTATACCTAAAATATATATAATAAACTCAATACACGGGGAAAAATAAAAGATTTCTATTACTGAGTGTTGGGGAAGTTGGAAAACTTGATTCTTTCCTGCCAGGAGCAAAAAGTGACACAGTCTATGTAGAGCCAAGCTGGCGATGAGTGATGAACGCGTCCTCAGCCTCTGGAAGTTGCTTCTTTCTCTTAAGAGGTCTGATGAACTTGGAAGAGGAAGTGGTGTGCACAAAGGAAGCGCTAAAGGAACTCCTGGGGGTGGGGGAGGGGCCTAGGAACAGCCGTGCAGTCTTCCAGCTCCTTCCCTGATGGGTCCCCTTCCTGGGAGGGGGTGAGTTGTGAGCCCAGAGATGCTGTACTGAAGCAGGGCAGGTAGGCTGGCAGCTGAAGGAAGTAGTCTTTTTGATTAAAGAAAGAAGATCTGGAACTGGAGGACTAATTATGGCAGCCAGTGCGCGGTTAGCTTTGACTAAGAAGCAGGAAAACAGGAAGAGGACTCACCCACTGGATCAAGCTGTGGTATGCAGAGAAGCCCAAGAAGGCACGTGCCTAAGTGTCCTAAGAGGTGCTTTTTTAGAGCTTGAACGCCCTCCATGGAAAAACTCAAGGTCTCAAGTGTCTCCTGGTAGCACTGTTCACTGACCCTCATGCACCAGCCTCCTTCTGCCACATTCCCAGTACCCAGTAATCTTCTGTAAAGGGGTGGAGACAATGTGGGTCAAGTGCAGAGGGCAAGCTCAGGGCCTTGTGTGTCCCTGAATGAAACACAGGATCAGAATCAAGGTCAAGGGGTCCCTTCCCCAGGACTCAAACCAGAAGTCGGTGAGTTGATCCAGCCATTTGTTTACCCTACACACAAAGAGCTCAGGAGACAATGTGGCCTCAGAGAAGGTGGTGAGTCACAGGTGTGGTCCAGAATACAGCTGATGCTGGCAGAGGTGCCCCGGTCATGTGAACATGGGCATGCTCTCCTGTCTGAGAGCCACCAAGAGCCAGCCCTGCTGTAAACCGTGTGAGTCTGGTCCTCCCAG
>PVIR01023694.1:0-20178 GCA_004026965.1 Petromus typicus
TCATACAACCAGTAACAGCAAAACCAGAATGCAAGTCTAGAAAACTTGGCTCCAAATTCCACAGGGTAAACTGCACACTAGGCACTTTGAAGAACAATTGGAGGAGTTAACTCTGCTTGATCTTGGGACTTCCTCTAGGGCGATCACGAGTAAGGGAAAGTCGTATTGACATAAAAGTAGGCAAATGAGTCAATGGACCAGAATAGAGAATCCAAGAGACCAAGCCTACAAAGGAAGTTATAATTCATTCAACAAAGAGTTATGAAGTATCAGGTATATGATTAGCTGTGGAGATGCAGCAGCCAATAACTCCTCTGCCCAGCTTGCATTCCAGTGAGATGGATTAGAAAATAAATGAGAAAAAAACCCTGTATTTATAGTTTAGAGCAGTGAAGTCCAAGAAAGTAATGCTGTGCTTAACAGAAGCTCATGGAACTCACTGCTGTGGAAGAGGCTGAGGCCCTCGTACAGGTGGGTAGTGCTTTCAGATATCTGAAAGGGGCCAGCGGTGGTTTCTTTAGTTTACCTTAAGATTAGCTAGAGCAGATGGGGAAAGAGAGCCAGATCCTATTCCCTAAATGTTCACCATCCCAGACCTTGATCAGCACTATTATCAGCAAAAAGGCATCTTGAAGGGCTGCCTGGAGCTTCCAAGACATTGGCCAATTGGAGTTGGGTAGTGCAGGGAGGTGACAACAACAGCATCTCTCATTACTGCCATCAGGGGCTTCTGGGTGAAGTATGGTAGTCATTCAAGACATCTGGACCAGCTTTTAGTTTTTGTTTTTAATTAGTTTATATTTTCAATGCATAACAATGATGTATATTTTTGGTATATGCATATAATATATCTTGGTCATTTTTATCCTTGTACTCCCTTCTCTCATACTCCCCCTTTTTCCTGGCTCGATTTCCTTACTTCCAAAAAGTCTGATTTCTTTTTCTTTTTTTTTGAGACAGGGTCTCACTTTGTAGTTCAGGCTGGCCCTGAGCTCAGCCTCAAATTCACATCACAGCAATCCCCCTGCCTCTGCCTCCCAGATGCTGGGATTACAGGCGTGAGCCACCACACCCAGCACTATGGTATGTAGTACTGATTGGTGCTGGGCGTGAGTCTCCACACCCAGTATTGTTATGTGGTTACCAGGGATTGAACCCAGGTCCTTGCGCTTGCAAGACAGGCACCGGAACCACTGAGCTAAATGCCCGGCCAAGTCTGATTTCTTGTTCCCTATGTATTTTCTTTACTTCACTGATTTATTTATGTTTTATGTTTCTCATGCATTCCCTCAGTATATTCCCAAAAGAATTAAATAGATCATACTACAGTGATGTATGGATACTCATGTTTATAGAAGCACAATTCGTAATAATTTCAAAGCACAGTTCATAGTAGTTAGGCTCTGGAAACAGCCTAAATGTCTGTCAACAGATGTGTGAATAAAAACAATGTGGTATATATACACAATGGAATATTATTCAGCCATAAAGAGGGATTAAATCATATCCTTTGTAAGAATATGCATGGCATTTGAGACCATAATGCTGTGAAATAAATTAGAAACAAAAACTTATATAGCACGTGGTTTCTCTGAACCAACTTCTCCATCATGGAACTAGAACAATGATGCTGAACCTACGGGACATGGGCTGCTGCGGGCAGTTTTTTTTTTTTTTATCAGTGAGAGCTCTAGAAGGTTTGCCGTCAATGCACTAGAGTATGTGTGGCACTAACAGAGACTATGCTGTGAGATATGAAGCCTCTCCTCAAATCCCTATGGACCACAGTCAGAATTTTTACTGCCCAAGTCTTGGGCCCTTGTGCGAAATCTCCAGCCCCAGCAAATTCTCAATCACTCTTTGCCACATCCTTTTATTGAATCATTTTCTCTGTCCTATCATTATGTGAAGTTATCTTATTTGTTTTCCTTGTTGCTGTCTACTCTTTTCTTTTTTTTAGGTTTTTTTGAGACAGGGTCTCGCTTTGTGGTTCAGGCTGGCCCTGAGCTCAAACTCACATCACAGCAATCCTCCTGCCTCTGCCTCCCGAGTGCTGGGATTACAGGCATGAGCCATCACACGTGGCACTGTGGTATGTGGTACTGGTTACTGCTGGACGTGAGTCTCCACGCCCAGTACTGTATGTGGTTTCCAGGGATCCAACCTGGGTCCTTGGTGCTTGCAAGACAGGCGCCGGAACCACTGAGCTAAATCCCTGTTGTTTTCTTTTTGAGACAGGGTCTCGCTGTTTACAGTTCACGCTGGCCCTGAGCTCAGTCTCAAACTCACATCACAGCAATCCTCCTGCCTCTGCTTCCTGAAGGCTGGGATTACAGGCGTGAGCCATCACACCCGGCACTGTGGTATGTGGTACTGGTTGCTGCTGGTTGCTGCTGGACGTGAGTCTCCACATTCAGTATTGTATGTGGTAACCAGGGATCGAACCCAGGTCCTTGTGCTTGCAAGACGGACGCCTGAACCACTGAGCTAAATCCCTGGCCCTGCTGTCTACTTTTTTCTACTCAAACGTGATCATGAAGACAGAGGCTACTTCATTTAAGATCTAGATCAAGATTCAAGCTAAGTATCTGATGTAGTACTTAGCACGTAGCACTGTGCTCTAGTGAGTTCTTGATGACTACTTTTTGAGGAAAGGAGGAAGAAGTGGATGGAGGGCTTCATGTCCTCTGAACTTGGCTCTTTGGTTTCAGTCAAGTAAGTTTGTGTGTAGACATTGGCCTAATGTCTAAGTAGGATTGTTGCCACTCACTGCAAACAAAGTAAGACCTCAGAACGCTTTGGTCATGGAGCTTTTCATGGTGGACTCATATCATTGCCTTCTCAACTTTGGCTTCTGGGAGAGAGCATTTCTGCCATCTCTGTCCCTTTGTTCTAGTGGTTTTAGATGTCTAGCTGCCTAGAGAAATCAAATACAGGAAGATATACATCTGTCAAGGGCAACATTTCTCTTTTTGCCTTAGTTGTTTTAAATTGCTATGCTTTAAAAAACTATGTTAAATGACTCAGTGTATAACTTTTTTTGTGGCACCAGGGATTGAACTCCAGCCCTGTGCTTCCAAGGTAGATGCAGTACCACTTGAGCTAAATCCCCGGCAGTACATAACATTTTTTAATGTTTTGTCTTGATGGAATGAGTGTTTAGAATGTGAAAATTGGGGACGTCCCCTCAACCCATTAGAAATCGAATATTTTATATCAAATTTCATCACACACATTTATATTGAATGTATATTGAGTGGTTTATTAGACACCTTTTATTTCTTCCCCTTTGCTTTTTCTTCTTTTTCTTTCAGTCAGTATTGTGTTTGCAGTAACAGAACAATGAGAGTGTAAGTGAAAGTTAAGCTATATGCTCTAAAAATATTTTACTCAAATGCACTTATGGTAGTTTAAAAGGGTAGATGCAAGATGTGTGAAAGCTTTCAGAATATGAAACAACCAAAATTTATAGATACATTTGTTTGCCATTTTCACATGGGCACAAATGTCAAGTGTGCTGTATTACCCAGTAACATTTTGGATAAAATTTACTGTTAATGTAAACTGTTACAGTGTACACTGATTGTATATAGAAACCTATGTAGAGAAGAAGAAAGAAAAACAATGATTTTATAAAGTATGAGCAGAATTGCTCATACTTTAGAATTGAGAGAAGCAGAATCGCTCATACTTTAGAATTGAGAGAAGGGGGTGCTGAATGTCACTTTAGTAATAGATGGTATTTAGTATTCTAAATCATTTTAAAAGTGCTTTGTCTATATTAGTTCATGTAATCATGGAAAGTCCTGTGAGGTAAGTGCTGGTATCATTATCCCATTTTACATCTAAGGGAACAGGAGCATACTGCTGTCAAGTTACTTGTACAATGATCCACATTTTGGAAGTGGTAGAGTTTAAATTTGATCCCAGGCAGTCTGACCTCGGAGCACTTTCTTAGCCAGTAGACTGGTACTCATGATTACTAATTGTTCTCTTTCTACTTGAGATAATTGCCTTCAGAAAAATTTGCTCAAGGAAGACAACAAGAAAAGTTTGAGAACAAAGAGACTAATTCTTGAAGTTCTGTGTTTTTTTTAATTGAAATCTTTATTGGTATATTACATATACACATCATAATTGCATTCAACAATGAGAATTTGTACCAGTACATGACACAACTTAATTCTCATTTTTTCCCATAACCCCACCCACCCTACCACCCCTACCCCCCATATACATAAACTTTGTTTCCTTTCTTTTTGTTATAATCTCATTATTTTTCCCCCTTCACTGTTTTGAGGGAGGTGTGCATGTGTGTGTACTAAGGCATACACACATATTTACACAAACTTATTGATCTCTACCTCATTGTTCTCATATAGTCCAATAATAAAGATCACAAAATATAATGGTAAGAAAGTATTCAATTACCAGCAGTGATGCCAATGGCTAAACAAGTTTAACAGAAAAAGGGCAAGACTCATGAAAAGAAATATAAATGCCTAGGAGTATAAATTTAAAACTAAATGCAGGACTTGTGAAGAAAAGCATAAAATCCTACCTAAGCACATAAAATAAATCTTTATTTTTCTGGTGCTGGGATTAAACGCTAGGCCTTGTTTATGCTAGGCAAGCACTATACCATTGAGATACATCTGTGTCCCTAAAGTAAGACTTTATTATATGGCAAAATGCATCTTGTTCTTAGATAGGTTGACTCAATATTGTAAAAACTATCCATTATCTCATAATTAGTCTGCACATTAAAGACATTCTTAATAAAAATTGTAAGACTTTTGCAGGTTGTATTTATATTTTGGAATTTTACAAAAGTATTAAATATATTTGCATTTACTAATCTATCGCTCAGCTCTTTTCCTAATAATACTATACCTTTTTTTACACAAAACATTATAAGTGTGCTGAGCATTCTGGCACATGCCTGTAATCCTAGCATTTGGGAGGTGGAGGCAAGTATGTCACCACCATAAGTTCGAGGCCAGCCTGAGCTACATGGTGAGTTCAAGGCTAGGCTAAACTATATAGTGAGATCCTGTATCAGAAAACCAAAAAATAAAAATAACATTTTAAGTATTGATAAAGTACTTCAGATTCTGTATAATTTTGAACAATTTCTTCTCTTTTCACAATATTCATTCTTCTTTTTGGTCCTTATTTTCACTTTCAGTTTCTCATATCAGAGAGACAGTGCCATATTTGCACATGTGTTCAATTTATTTCACTTAAGATTATGCTCTTAAGGTGCATTCATTTACCTAGAAATGTCTCAAGTTTATCTTTCTTTATGACTGAGTAGTACTCAGTTATAGAAAAGAGAATCAAATGCATGTTGTCACTGGACTAGATAGAGGAAGAACCTGGGTGCCAGATCCAGATTTTGGAGCGTGTTTAAAGCAGTGAGATGTGACCATCTATGCATTTTAATGGACCACTCTTGATGGGCCCTAGACATTGCCAGGATGTGCACACATTGATTGGATACTGTTAAGTTCAAATGCATCCATTGATTATTTCAGTGCATAGCCGCAGGGAAGAGCAGCGCAGTGCAGGGCCTGAGCTATGCCCTGAGGAACCCACCATCGCTGCTGGGAAGAGCAGTGGGGTGTAGCCTGAGCCACCAACACCACATGTGAGCCCTGCCCCAGGAGCCTACCATTGCCAACAGGAAGAGCAGCATGGCATGGGGCTGGGTCCCCCCCTGAGGAGCCCGCCACTGCTGGGATCCAGACTTCACATAAAAGAGAGCAGAAAGGCCATTGCTCTGAGTCGGTGAAGATGATGTAGTGGTAACCAGCAGAAAGAGGGCCTCTTGGAGGCTTGTTGAGAATTGAAGTGCACTGAGAGAGCAGTGAAATAGATGAAAGAGGCTTGGAAAAAAATGAAATCAGAAATAATTTCTTGCATAACAGAGATGATAACCATAATGAGAGATATGATTAATGACTCTAGAGCAGATATGGATTAAAAAAATAGAGGAGCTGAGGAAAATGATGGAAACCACGAGTACCCAGCCCAGAAATGAATCAGAAGAAATGAAACACATCCAAGTAGATATCCAAGAAATTAAAAATTCCATTGAAAGTTTCCACTGCAGAACAAATGAAGACAGAATTTCAGATATAGAACAGAGTATGGCAGGTAACAAACACAAAGAGAAATATTTCTTAAAAATAGCAAGGGAACATGAGAAATGAATCCCAAACCTACTAGATGCTACAAAAAAGAATAACTTCACATTGATTGGAGTCAATGAAGGAGCAGGAGATAGCACAAAAGACATATTTAAACTTTACATGTAGGAAGCAGCCTACAAGCTGAAACCCGACCAACGGGTGACAAGGACGAAAAATAAACACACACAGAATAGGTTAAAATATGAAGGGCCAGGGGGCTCTTGTCTCCCTTTGACATAGAACCCCAAGTGACTGGTACACCTAGGCTTTATTCACTCAGATGTGGGAACAACACAGGGTTCATCTGTCTCCCAACCTTCCTGGTGCTTGTCTGGGTAAACAGTAGAATTCCAGGTGTTTTTACTTTTCCCTGCAGTGTGTCAGCTTGCTTGCCATACCCTCTTTCTTTTTCCTTCTCACCATGGAGGCCAGTTAGGGGTCAGTCTTCCTACCTAGTCTCCCATAATCCAAGACGTAGCAAACTGATGAAGAAGGCAGGAGGGAAAAAAAAAAGGAAAAAACAAAAACAAAAGCAAAACAAAATAAACAACAAAACTAAAAGCAATATTCACATACACAAACAATCAAAACACAAGCAAACAGACAACAAAATAGAAGAAAAAAAATTTCTCTGTGATTTCAAGCCTGTGATTATTTCTAGGGTCTACACTTTTGTGGTAGTTCAGAGGATGACTCTGAAGCCCCTGGTAGACAAAGGAAGTAGTCAAAGTCCACATCCAGGTCAGATAATCCCAGGAAGGCTGCGGTAGAATTAGGACAGAGAGCTGGATAAACTCAGCAAGCCTGCAGCAGAATTAGAGGAGGGTGAAGGTTCTGGGATTTTCAGTTCCACAGTTGTTCAGGCTGATCCTGGCCTCTGGTCATGGGGTTGGAGGCTGAGTTGTTCAGCCTCCAACACTCTCTTTCTGGCCTGATCAGGTCTTCCTGACCCTGGACATCTCCCATGGTGTTCCTTGCCCAGTCACTGTGGGATGATTTCAACACTAAGATCCCTGACATGAAGCCAGCGCATGACTGCTCTGAGTCCCAAGTTCAGTTGGACCTTTTCTAAAATGGTGTTGAGCCAAGTGTCCTCTCTAGGGGACACAGCAGTTGCTAGGACCAGAGTCATTCACCAGCTGTTGTGGTGCATAGCATCCACTTCTCCTTTTCGTTTCCCCTCGGAGGCCTCTGGGTCACCTGTGATCCTATAGACTTGATCTTCCTCCCTCATGCCATGAGCTGGGAGCTGAGGAGTAAGTACAGTTTGCCTCCTCATTGTTTTGCACTGAGATCTGTCCACTTTCTGGGCTCCAGTTTTCCTTCAGATCTTTCCTGCGTCCCAGGGATACATCTCCCTCCTTTACCTCCCCCAAGTTGTTATTTTCCGCTGTTTGGATTCTACATCTAGGAGAGATGGATTTGTTGCTGCTTATTGCTTTGCCATTTTCCTGGAAGTCTAAGTGTACACATTAACCTATGTATAAATACATGTCTATAAACTTAATCATATATATATATATATATATATATATATATATATATACACATGCATATATACTCAGTTAAATATGCATTTATGCTGTCTCCAGTTCTGATACATTGCCACATGGGTAATTTTAGCCTCCTCTATATATCTATAAATTCCTGTGTCACCAGTGAGAAACCTACTTCCCACCATCTGCTATCTATTTAGTTAATTGTTCAAATTCAGTATATAGACATGGTGGTACCAGAATTGTTAACACATACCCTCATGGGAAAAAAGACTTTATCAACTAGATTACAGTACTTATGAAAACTTCTTTGTGTTAGTCTTACAGATTCCACACATTTCAAAAGTTACTTAAGTCAGGACCTATTCTACTCCTTTCTGTGAAACTGTTTCATAGATTTGTAATACACTTCAATTCTTATCACAGACTACATTCCTTCCTGGGATTCCTAACGTCCTACATAATATTTTAAAACTGAATACTGTACACTAAAGTTTAGTCTTTGTGTTGTAAGGCTCTGTGGGTTTTGACAAATGTGTATTGTTATGCTTCTATCTTTACATCATCATGCAGATATTTTCCTGAACTAAAAATCCCCTTTCTATCTTTTCACCCTCTGAACCACTGGCAACAACTAATCATTATCTCTATCGCTTTGCCTTTTCTAGAATATAATATCATTGGTGTGATGGCTTATATCTAGGTGTCCCCCCCAAAACCTCATGGGGTTATAGGTGGGGCTTTTTGGAGGTGGTTGAATCTACAGTGTACGATACTGGGACTAAGTCCATGATGCTGGCGTCAAGGGTTCCCCACCCTAGCTGTGAGTGCTACCTACCTACAAGGCTGGTAGCCTGTATGGAATATAGGGGAGAGAAAGAAGGTTTGATGAAGCTGCTGTTTCTGCTGCTTCGCTGCTTTGCTCCCTTCTACCTGGTGAGAACTGTCTCTTCTGTGAAGCCCCTCTACCGAGCCACACTGCCTTGGAGCCAGTGTGGCTCAAATCTCTACACACTGTGAGCTGAAGTAAATCTCTCCTCTTTTGACTTGTGAATGCTGGATATTTTGTCTCAGTAACACAAAAAGTAACTCAGACAGTTGGAATAGGCTAATACTGGTATCTACCCCTTTAGTTTGACTTCGTTCACTAAGTATTGTGCTTTGAGTTTCCTCCGTGACTTGATAGCTAATTTCTCTTTAGCACTAAGTAGTACTCCATTGCATGGATGTACTACATTTTATTTAGCCATTCTTTTACTGAAGGGCATTTTGGCTGCTTCTATGTTTTGTTATTATGAATAATGCTTTTATAAACATGTATGAAGGATTTTGTGTTTGTGTAGAGTTTTATATCAGTTGAGTAAACATCTGAATGTACAATGACAATATCATGTAAGATTATATTTAGCTCTGTAAGAAACTGCCACACTGTTTTCCAGAGTGACTGTGCTATTCACATTCCCACCAAAAATAAATGCTAGCTCATGTAGTTTGAGATCCTTTCCAGTATAGAGTGTTGTCAATTTTTAAAACTTCAATCATTCTAATAGATGTGTACCAGTATCTTACTGTCAATTGAATTTGCAATTATTAATGACATACGATATTGATCATCTTCCCATGTGCTTATTTGTCATCTGTGTATCTTATTACGGTGAGAATTTCTTCAGAACTTTTGCCTGCTTCTTTTTTATTGGTATATGTTTATGATACATAATGATAATGTTCATTTGGGGGAAGTCATACATATATATCATATGTGAATAATTTTGATCCCCTTTCTACCTTCCTCTTTTGACCATTTCTCAACTTACTCATTTTCTTATTGTTGAATTTAAGGAGTTCTTGTTGTATTTTGAATACAAGTCTTTTTATCACCTATATAGGGTTAAAAAATCAGCTTCTTGTTTCATTTATTTCCTCTTTCTAATTTAATTGTTTTCTGCTCTAATTTTATTTTTTTTCTATTTGCTTTAGTAGTAAGTTTTGAGATCGAGAAGTGCTAGTCTTTCAATTTTGATCTTCTTTTTAAAGAAAGTTGGGATTCCATGAGATCTCACATAATTTGAAAATGATTTTTTTCTATTTCCATGCAAAAATACCTTTTGGGATTTTGTCAGAGGTTGTATTGAATCTAAAGCTACACATGGATATTGTTTTCATCTTACGATAGGATTACTTTCAATTTGTTCATTTTTTAATCTTACTTTTTCTCAGTGATGTTCTGTATTTTTCAGTGTGCATACTTTCATTTTCACGATTAATTTATTCTTAATTATTTTATTCTTTTTGAGACTATACTGTAGATAGAATTGTTTCTTAATTTTTTTTTTGAACTGTTCAGTACTCGGATTCTCTGTTACTATTGAATGCAGCTGATTCCTGTGTGTTAATTTTGTATCCTGCAACTTTGTTGAATTTGTTTATTAGTTCTAACAGATTTTTTTCTAGAATCTTTAGTGTTTCATTAGTTTATTAGTCTTTAAGATCATATCATCTGTGATGAGAGATAATTGAATGTGTCTTACTTCTTTTCTTACCAACAAATCTGGCTAGAACTTCTGATATTGATGATTAGAAGTGGTAAAAATGAATATGCTTATTTTATCCTGTTCTTAAGGGAAAAACTTTCAGTCATTCATCACTGAGAATAACGTTTCCTGTGACTTTTTTATATATTGTGTTTATCATATTGAAGAAGTTAAAATAGGGGTTGATAGAAGAAACATACTTATTATACATGTGTTACATGTCAAGTATGCTTCATATGTATATACATCTGCCAACATTTATCAAATAATACAACCAAATAAAGTCATACTACTGAATTGAATTGCTTACGTTTATAAATTATACTTCAATAAAGTTAATATTTTACTTAATGGCTATTATGTGTGGAATGGATACTTGTTGTAAGTATCAGGGATACTTGTTAAAAAGCTATTGCATTCATCTTGACTATAAGTATTGATATTTTATTTACTCACCACAAACAACTTTGAAGGGCACATCTTTCACTTTATGGTTGGAGAAACTGAGGCTCAGTGAAGTTAAGCAGCTTTTTAAGGATCACCCATCAAGAAGTGGCAGAAGTAGAACTGGAAAGAGGCCTATGTAATTCTAAAACCCATGGTCTTTACATGTTACTATTGCTTTCCCTCAAAACTTAAGAATGTGGCCTCAGAGACTCTGGACAGGATAACCCTGGACATGGTAGTATGGCCATAGCTGTCTTCTCTTTTTATTCAATTATTTTTGTGTTCTTTATAACCTGGATTCTTAAAAAAAGATTCCCTAGGGCCGGGGAGTTAGCTCAGTGGTTCCAGTGCCTGTCTTGCAAGCGCAAGGGCCTGGGTTCGATTCCCCGGTAACCACATAACAATACTGGGTGTGGAGACCCACACCCAGCAGCAACCAGTACCACTTACCACAGTGCCGGGCGTGGTGGCTCACGCCTGTAATCCCAGCACTCGGGAGGCAGAGGCAGGAGGATTGTGATGTGAGTTTGAGGCTGAGCTCAGGGCCAGCCTGAACCACAAAGCGAGAGCCTGTCTCAAAAAAACCTAAAAAAAAAAAAAAGATTCCCTATGTGACTTCTAACTCCAAGCCATGAACTATTTTCAAGGAGTCTAAATCTTCGTCAAGGAAAATCCCCAGAGTATACAAGAGAAGAAAGATAAAAATGTCTTCAAGATTCAATCCAGGCAACTCAAATAAGTCTAATCGTTGTTATGTACCTGTTATCTTCCAGAAATTTACAAATTATGATAAGGAGGCCAGAGAAAAGGCAGAGAGTTATAATTTGCCACAATCGTATTTTCATAAATTCTTAACTTTACCTAAGAAGAACATGTCTCAACTGCACTGCCATATATCTCTCTAAGGTAAAACTTGAAAAATAAGTGTATGCTGCAACCAATACTGTCTTGGTTACAAGCGACAAAAGTCTAACCCAAAGTGGCATATGAGATAAGGAAGTGCAGAAGCACAACTGGCTATAGACACAGCTGGACCAAAGTCACATATTATACCACCAAATATTTGTGTATCTCTAATGACAGCACGTAGTGCAAAAATGGACTAATAAAAAAATTGAAAAGAAAAAAGTCTCAGAATGGCCCCTTTAAGTGATCTTTATTCAGTAATGGAGCAAACTTTTTCAATAACTGTCTGCCACAGAGAGACTATTCTGACATTTCAGTAGATTTCTAAGATGATATTTAAAGGAACATCATCAATACTAACTTGGTTCCAGAATATATTCTGATCTGTAAGGCATAGTACCTATGAAAGTGAAAGTGAGGCCAGCACTAATCCACGGGCTGTGCTTCTCCCCTGCCATGACTTTCTGCCATGCTACCCTTCCTATGGGCTGAAACCTCTACAAACTGTGAGCTCAGATAAACCTTTCTTCCTTTAATTTTTGTTTTGTTTTTATTGATTTTATTGGTACATTTTGTATATATCTATGATCACATTCAACATTGAGGGTTTGAACCAGTACATACATAACACATCTCAAATCTCTTTCTTTCTCATTTCCTTGATCTTTCTACCCTTTAACTTTTGGGTGTCATGTATTTTGTCCCAGCAATGACAAAGTTTCTAAGATGTCATGTGAGAGGAGTTTGTCATCTAAGCACTGTATTCAAAATATAACACAATTTGGTAGGGATGTAGCTCTGTAGCAGATTGCTTCCCTAGCATTTACAAGGTCCTGGGTTTGTTGTTCAGCAAAACATACAAAATATTTCACATGATTTTTGGAATACCAATCATGGTCAAAGTATTATAGCCATTGTAGCCAATCAGAGAAAAAAAATAGACCACTCTGAATATTGAAAACAGTGCAAAAATTCAGTATATGAAATTGACAATACAGGTTATAAAAGAGTTGAAGAGCTGAACAGAGGGTAGAACAACAACACAGAGTTTAGCCTCAGCAGAAAGCATTTACCTTCCTTGTTTTTGGAAGAACACAAGGGAAGAGGGAAAGATAAAGCCAGCCAGTGGAATCTGGGACCAAGATGGAGATGACCAATGGGAAGCTGAAACTGGAGGAAAACGCGGCCCCTGTCAGAATATGTCCTTTGAAAAAGGGGAAGAAAAACACCCCAGTTTAGATTTCTTTCCCTGGACCCATCCTTCAGCAGGACCCAATGATTCAACAACTGTGGTTTCCATGCCAACTTGAACTTGGCTCTGCATTGCTTCTTCTCTGTACAGGACAACAGAAGTGCTAGCCAAACAGCAGACCTGATCTTGGACAAGGCACAAGTCTGGAACAGGGGATTCAACACAGGTAACCAGAAGAGTAGTCACATCATTGAAGCTAAGAAAAGGACCACTAAGAAGGAATGACGTGGAAGGTTCAAAATGGCTGACTAGAGGAGGAGCCACATTGGCAAGACTCAGCGAACATCAACAGAAAACACAGAGAAAATGAGAATATATCAAAAAGGGAAGAGGCATGAGAAATAGGTTAACTAAACACAATGCTGTGACCATGTCTGAATTTTGCTTTGAAGATTCCAACAGAAACATTACTATTCAGAGACAAACTGTAGATTGCTTCTTGGCCTTTAAGATAAGTGCAGAGACAAATGTAGAACTGCATAGGGACTGAGAGATCAGTAGCACTTGGAATATGCCAAGAAAACATGAAATACTGCTTCTCATGTGGTCTTCTACAGCACACAGTTGGTGAGTGACCACCAGTTGGTCCAGCTCCTGCTGCCACAATTGTGCAACAAGAGCTGCTGGGGATGCAATTACAAAGAAGGGCTCAATGCTCAAACCTGAGACCTAAAGTGGCCCCTTGTCTCCAAGCCTCACTCTTCACTGTAAAGTGCCTAGAATAGATGAGGGAAAGAGTCATGGGAAGCAGCAGGCTGACGGGAGTCCTGTGGAGAGGCTGGAGCTGGTGAACGTGGATCCAGGTAGTCCAGAGTCCAGGTTCAGCCTGAGTCACATAGAACTAGAATGTCACCCTACCCCTATTGTACATGGATGTTTGCATCAAGCACCATTCTGGGGGTGCACTATCACCTTAGACTTCCAACGTGACCAGAGTCACATCTTGGCTTGGCCTGTACTCCTTATTCCTGGGATATAGAAAAAAGCCATATGTCCAAAACAATAAAAAACTCTTTAAAATTTTCTGCTATTTTCCTCTTTCTGTTCATGCCCCTCTTACACATTTTTATTCCATTACATGCCCCCTTAAGAGCATCAGTGTGAGTATGTATGTGTGTTTCTCTTCCTCTTGCCCTTTTCTTCCACCATAGTTGATAGATGCTAAGGGAATTCTCCCTTGTCCCATTTCATTCCTTGTACTTTTATCCATAACTTTTCACCTGACTTCTCTCTGTTTCTTATCCTTCCTCCTTTTTACTTTCTTTCTTTTTTCAGAATAGGGGATGGAATTTGGGTCCTTGTTCTTACAAGGTAGCCATGGTACCACTTGAGCTAACTCCCTGACTTCCTCTGTTTTTCTTTTTTCTTTCCATCTTCTTCATCTGTCTCCCTTTAATTTTTCTCTACTGCTTGTATTAGTCATAGAATCTTTATCCATCTTGATTTCTCATTGTTGATTTTATACAATTTTCTCTATTATCCCAATCTAAATATGTAACATACCTCTACCACCATGAGGATCCTTTGCCCTCTCCTGTATCGTCCTGCCCATACTACAGAGAAGATATTAAAAAACACTTTTAAATTGTTTTTTTATCTACCTCTGGCATTACCCCTTTTCCAACCCCTGGGCTTTAGATAATTGAGTATGAAATTATTGTTGGGTGTGTTCTCTTTCTTCCACTATAAGAAGAGACATAGCTATTGCACTTAGTGCATATTACCTGTGAGTCAGTACTTGGGTTGTTATGATGCTTACTCTATGACTGTGGGTTTATTCTCTAGGCTAAAGGGAGATCCAACATTGGATCTTATGACATATTCTCAACGTGTCCTGACAGATACTAACTGACTAGCTTGTTACTACTGTATCTGATTTAATTGCATAGGAGTCTTCCTGACTTAATGCACAGTTCTGTGCCAGGGAACCTGTCTGGATTTCACCATCACCCCAGGGAGAAGGACTGCAAGAGCTCTGAACCCACAAACTTGGACCAGATCTGACTCTGCAAGAACGGCTGCGGCCTGGTGGGAAGAGGTCCTGAGTCTGAGTTGGCTTCAGTTTCACAGTGGAGAGATCAGAGGAGATATGGGGGCCGGAGTGCTCAGGCTCTCTGGCTAAGAAGCTACCTGTGAACCACAAACACTGTCTCATGGGAGTATTTAATCTGTGTTCCTATTAGATATCCTATAGGTTTGAGTTTTTGTTTATTGATTAAATTAGTAGTGTGGGGTTGTGTTATGTTCTTTTGTGTTTATTAGGTTTCCACTTTTGTATTGTTTCTTCCATTGTCTGTGATTAAATAGGTATGTAGGTTCTCTCCTTTTTCACAGCTCCCCTTCTAGCTTCTTCACCTCAAACCCCCAAAGCATTACTGCTACCATATTTCTCTACTCCTTTTCCAGACACATAAGCCCCTCCTCCCAAGTCTTTAATTTCCATATTGAGCTTCCTCACAGTCATTCCTTTCTTCTCTAATGTTAACCTTTGATCCTCCCCATCCTAAGCCCTTGACTCTCCTATATCTTACCTAATCTATTGTTCTCTCTATCAGCAGGTTGAAGCACATAGTTTACCTCAATTACAGTAAATCTCCTTTCTTCCATATCTTGCACTTGCTGCCAAAAATATCATCTGAAAACTTTCAATACAAGCTCTTCAATGTAAAAAGTCATTTAATAGAAGCAGACCGCACACCAAACTTTTCTTCTCATCTGTCACTATCCTCCCAACAAATCTTCTCAGTGTCTTACACTCATCATCCAACCTCCCTCTGTTTCAGTTACTTCACTGCAGAACAATCATAAATAATAAATGGTCATAGTCTGCATAAAGGGTGCACAAAGGGGGAAAGTATAACTGCAAGGACTGTTGCATAAGTGTAATAGATTGAATCTGTTGATGCTGTTATAACCAAAAGTAATCATTTAAACAAAACTGAAGATGTAAATGAGTTCTACAATATATGATAGATATTGTGAAATAGAAAATATTCAAAGGGAAATGGGATGAAGGGGTAAGTAATGAAGGGGGAAAAGTGATGGTAAAAAATTGAAACAAAGGTCATGTATATGGGGGTGGGGGTTGCAGGATGGGTAAGGGAATGGGAAAAAATGAGAATTAAGTAGTGTCATATGCCCATACAAATTCTCATAGTTGAGTGTGATCATGATGTGTATATATAATGTACCAACAAAGATTCAAATTTTAAAAAAAGTTCACACCAATTTCACTCAGTATGCTCACGGTGATTTTTGGGGAAATGAGTAAAAAACTGGATGAGTTAACCAAAACAATTCAAAATTTGAATGACGGATTCAATAAGGATGTAGAATCCTTAAAAAGGTGTCAGACAGAAATACCTGAAATAAAAAAGCAGAATTAATACATGGTAAAAATCACCAATGTGAAGACAGAGTGTCTGATTTTAAGGACAAAATAGTGAATTACAATAAGGAGCTCAAAGAAGCCTAGGAGAAAATAAGAGAACAAGAGAAGACTATCCAGTAGCTACTACATGAGAATAAGAAAACTAACCAAAGTCTAATCGAAGTTAGAGAAAAACTAGAAGGTGATACAGATGGTTTCACTAGCATGCTTACAGGCTAGATCAAAAAGCAGACTCCAACAGTCTGTCGCATTCAAGAACCACACCTAATTTAAAAAAGATATTAATAGATTAAAAATTAAAGAATGGAAAATAGCATTTTATGTATTGGGACCGACAAAGAAAGTAAGGATAGCAATTCTAATATTCAACATGATAAATGTCCAGCTAAAACTGATTTGAAAAGATAAAGAAGGTCACTACACACTAAAGGAACAATCCAATAAGAACAGATAACAATGATAAACATATATGCATGAATACTGGAGCTTCTATCTTCATACAACAAAAACTCTTGAAATTAAAAGATCAAATAAACACTAGCATAATCATAAGATGGAATTTCAAAACCCTGCTTTCTCAAAGATATAGATCATCTAAACAAAAAACTAGTAAAGAAATAGCAGAAGTGAATCAAAGCCTTGAACACACAGACTATATATATATGGAGACAGAGAGAGAGAGAGAGAGAGGGAATTTCACTGCTCTACAACAGTGTACAGATTCTTTTCAGCAGCACATGTTACTTCTAAAATAATTACATACCAGTCCACAAAACCAATTTAAGTAAGTCTAAAAGAATTGAAAGTACTCCATGCATACTATCAGACCACAGTGCAATGAAAATACAAATGAATGACAGGAGAAAGTTTGGAAAAGGGAAAAGGCCTTAGAAAATTAACAGCATACTTCTCAGCAACCAGTGAGTCACAAAAGAAATTAAAGAAGCAATTTAAAATTTTCTGGTAGTTAATGATAATGACTGTACAACTCAATCAAACCTCTGGGACACTATGAAAGCAGTTCTAAAAGGAAAACTCATTACAATCAATGCTCACATTAAAAAAAACAGAGCAAGCCCAGATAAATAGCCTTACAAGAAATCTTAAAACACTTGAGAAACAATGACAAATCAGCTTTAAACTGAAATTAAGGAAGAGAATTATAAAGATGAGAGCAGAAATCAGTGAAACTGAGACCAAGAAAACTATTAAAAAATTAACAAATCACAAGGTGGTTCTTCAATAAAATAGATATGCCCTTAACCAGACTCACCAAGAGAGTGAAAAGATTCACATCAATGCAATTCACTATGTAAAAGGTGAAATCACAATAGACATAGTCAAAATCCAGAAGATAGTAATTACTTTGAAAAACTATATTCTGACATATTAGCAAACTTTGATGGAATGAACAGATTCCTAAACACATAAAAAACTACCAAAACTAACTCAAGAAGACATATATATGCTTAACAACCCAAGAATAAGCAGAAAAATTGGCATAGTAGTAAAGAATGTACCAACGAAAAACAGCCTCACTGCTGAATCCTACAAAATCTTTAAAGATGCTATAACACCAGTACCCTTCAAGCTCTTGAGAGAAATTGAAAGGGGTGGAGTTGACATAGGGAGAGTAGATGTAGGCCCCAAGCCTGCTAGATATCTGGAACCTGAGTTTGTGTTCTCTAATATCAAAGAATGAATTCTAGAAATAACAGAAGCTAAGAATAAGAAAAATTTATTGAAAGATAGCTTCTGTCTAAGAGAGACAGAAGTTGGACCAGAAAGTGGGTTGCCCACTTGCTTTGCTTCTCAAAGATATTTCATGGGGCAATGCCACAAGATGAGGCAGGTACAAAGTGGGACAAAATAATAGTCAGCTAGTAAGATTACAAGTACAGTCACCTAAGTAATATTGGTCCAATAGGAAATCACAATGTGGACATGATATGGGATGAAAATATGATCAACCAGTAAGATTATAAATATGTCTAGTTGATTATAAATATGTATAGATTATTAGTAAGATTACGAATAAGTATAGGTGCTTAGGTCATATTGATTAAATAAAGATCAAATGGGGAAGCAAATTACACAGCGACTGTACAAGGAATGAGCAAGGATTTTCAGTAAAGGATGAATCAGAGACCTTTAAGGGAAAGGTTCAAGTTTTGGGGCAAGTACATCGTATGCCTGTCTCCTGAGCCTGAAGGTTGAGACTTTGGCTCCCTACAGACTCGGAGACCCTTAGGAGCTTGAGCACACTCTGCACCCATGTGGTGAGCCTTGCCAGTGGGCTTATTAATGCCCCCACCCTTCCCTTCTTTGTCTCTCATTCCTGGCCTCACCTCCCCCCAGTCTGTTCCTGCCATGTAAGACCTGCTCATAAAACTCCCTTATTAGGTAAGACCCTAGGCTAAACCAATGGACCTTTGCCCCTTATCAGCTCTTACCACATTCCCTAAATATTTGCTATAAAACACCCTGGAGCCTAATAAACTTTGAAATAGTTCAAGAAAATTTTCCCCAGGGTTGGTCTGGTGACTCTGCACGCACGTATCCTAACTGGACAAGGCCCGTGCTAGAATTCACAAGAGCAACAGACCTTTCCTGGAAGGGACTGGTGAAGGTCTTGGTCCCCCTTCCAGGTGATTGATACACTGCTATTTGTCCCTAGGGGATGTACATAGGTGTAGTAGTTTCTCTTTTTATAATGCTAACCAGTGAATGTGCCTCAATTATTTTTCTATGCTGAGGGCTCACATTTGTCTAACTGCCTTACAATAATTTCTAACTAATTTAGCTATCTGCAATAGATTACTACCAAATTCATTTATAGAAACCAGTATCAACTTGATCCCAAAACTAGATAAAGACCAAACTGAAAAAAGAGAACTATAGGCCAATTTATTTAATGAACAAATGCAAAAATCTTCAATAAGATATTAGCAAATAGAATGCAATACATTATCAAAAAGATGATACATCATGATGAAGTAAGTTTCATCTCAGAGATACAAGGATGGTTCATCTATGTACGTCAATGAATGGAATACATCACATGCACAGGAGAAAAGTCACAAACTATATGCTCATATCAATATATGTAGAAAAGGCTTTCAACAAAATCCAACACCTCTTCATTATAAAAACCCTGAAAAAACAAGATATAGGATCATACCTGAATATGATCAAGCCTATTTATGATAATACAATAACCAGCATCTTATTAAATGAGGGAAAACTAAAAGCATTCCCCTTAGCATCAGCAACAAGACAAGATATTCACTATTACCTCTTCTGTTCAACACAGTCCTTGAAACATCAGTCAGAGCGGTCAGGCAAGAGAAGGAAATAAAAGGGGTAAGTATATGAAAAGAAGAACTCTAATTGTCAAGATTTTCAGATGACACAACGCTCTACCTAGAAAACCCAAAGAACTCCACCGAAAAACTCTTAGAATTAACCAACTTCAGCAAAGTATCAAGATACAAGATCAACACACAAAAATCATTGGCATTTGTATACATTGACAATGAATGGGATGAGAAGGAAATTATGGAAATAATACCATCCACAGTAGCTTCAAGAAAAATGAAACACCAAGGAATTAACTTAACCAAGGAAGTGAAAGACCTCTACAAAGAAAATGACAGTACTCTGAAGAAGGACACTGAAGAGGATGCCACAAAATGGAAAGATGGCTCATTCTCCAAGACAGGCAGAATCAATATTGTCAAAATGCTCACAATTCCAGAACTGTTATACAGATTCAATGAAGTCCCAATGAAAATGCCAATGGCATCCTTTACAGATCTAGAGAAAACAATTTTAAAACCCATATGGAGCTAGAAGCAACCCAGAATAGCAAAGGCAATTTGGGGCAAGAGTAAAGCAGGAGGGGGCTGGGGATATAGCTCAGTGGTTCCAGCGCCTGTCTTGTAAGCACAAGGGCCCAGAT